>JAMPIV010022778.1:0-15000 GCA_024509875.1 Oreohelix idahoensis | reverse complement strand
CCAGGTCTGCATTTTTCTGGCTTTAAGTACGGAGATCCTAAACACACAAATAAATGGAGGTTATGTATATTCAGGTTGTAGCGCTTGGTTTTCGAAGCAAATGGGTCAGGTTCGAAACCAGATGCGGTCAAGTTGTAGTCTACCAAGCTGTAAAATGGGTACCTGGCACTGCTCTTAAGTTATGGAAGATGAAGCCAGCAAGAAAATGAACCGATTACGTAAGCTCATAACGCTGAGACCTAATATAGCCGAAGTATATAACACTTCACTCCCCTACAACTGTATCTGTACGACAGGGACTACAATTTCCTTTTTCATATTACCATCATTTCCTTTTCGTGCCCCCCATGGAGCATGGAGCGGCTACCTCCACTTGCTCCCTTGTGGGATGCCTGCTATAAAACATTCATTTTTATGTAGCAATGGTTCTTGTAGCAATTTGTTTTACATGATAGGGTTGCTAGCCCCACGGATAATCTCACACTTGTAGTTGACTGTTACAGCACACAGGGATTAGTAGTCCTTATCCTTTTGAGTCTTTAAAAAAACTTGTTTTGAACACAGTCAAGACGAAACACTTGACTCCCTGTATCTGTTTATTAGATTCTCATCCTCAGACCTAGCTGTTTCTATGAGTGTGTTATCTTCCAAATTTCTTTCCGAGAACAACAAATTGACAATATATTTATTTCGTTTAGAACTTGTTTGTGCAAGCCATTTCTCAATACTATTTGGTTTTATTCCAGGTTTAGTTCTGTTTTTTTTTTTTTTCCTTTCAATTTTACCCATCTTTATAATACTCTGGGCATTTCCTTCCCCATTTTTCCTTCCTCTATCATCCACCCAAGGCTGTTGAATGTTAACTGTTATCGCCTAATCTTAATAGTTTTCCTATGTATTTTTATCCTTTTTTTCTTTTCCCCTTGTTTCATCAATGGCGTTGCTAATGGCTGTACGTTTAATTATTTCTGCATTACATATTTGTTGACATATCGTCAAAGCTGAATAACCGTAGCATCACTTGCCGCGTTTTTTAGCGAACAATCCACAGAGAGCGTGTTTAGATAACTTAATGTTAACAGCCCGTTGATTGGTCTGTTTTGATGTAAGGGTACGCTAGAAGAAAGGTGACGCGTCTGATTTGTTCAGCAGAAAATTAGCTTCGCAGAGTGCGTAAGAAAATTTAGTGAGTAGAGGGGAGTATGTTTGTGTGTATGTGAGGGTGAGTAAACGTTTGAAGAAAGTTTTTTTGTTTTTTCCAAACTGAGTGAATTAATCTTGTGATTCAGTGATGGTGTATGACCCAAAACAAAAACAAAAACTGGTGACTCGGGAAACGTGGAGAATAAGAAAGTCAATATATAAATGGAACAGAAGTACTTACTTACTTAGTCGTTCCCCTTCTACCGTGAGGTGTAGAGGTAGAAACAGAAGTAATGAAGTATAAATAAAAACAAGGGTAATACAATAAGTACGAAAAGAAAGGATATAACATAATTAACACAAACATACAATGTGAAATAACCAGTCATGATCATCTCACTTTAGCTCCCCGAGGAGCATAAGCCTTTAACAAACGTATACCAAGTCTTCCTGTCCCGTGCCATCCGCTCTGTCACGGATTGCCTCCCCTGCTTTGCAGTAGTGGTCCAACAGTGACCAAAACTCAAGAGTATTTAATACTGGCTTCCGAGGTATCTACCTGCGCGCAAGATTACTCTTGGCAGAGATGTAGATAGAAGGTTAATAATACTTCTACCTGAAGGGTGATTCACAAGATATTTCCAGAAGTCACGAACAATGTTGCATTGGGCTGAACAATTGCTAACGCATTATATCTGGTCCGTCGCCTTTTGTGAAGGATTTAAGCAATGGTTTAGCCCGTTCAAGCACCCAGTTGGTGTAATCCAACGGATGCCCTCTTATAAGGTATAGCTCTGTTTAGAGGTAAATATATGTCTAAGTATATATATATGTATATATATATATATATATATATATATATATATATATATATATATATATATATATATATATATATATATATATATATATAATATTATGGCTCATACGTTTGCTTTCATACATATAACTGAATCAACTATTATTGTTTAGTTTTAAAACAACATGTAACAAATTTAATAGTGAATTAGTCTTTAACAGATTAAAATAAATATGGAAATATTAGTGGAATTTTGATGGATATAAAGTTCTCGTCATTGAGACGTAGGTGGGAATTTAACCTTATACTTAAAGTTTAACTGAAATGTCCTTTTTGCTGGTGCCTTTGAGTTAGCACTTAGCTTGTATGAGTGAGTCCTGCCGCCTAGGTTTTCGTCACGTTGTTCTGGTGATGAATGTACTTCTCTCACACTAGTGGCCTAGTAACTTCAGTACTTCATATAGTCTGATAGCTTGTAACCACGTACGTTTAGAAAAAATAAAAGACAAAAATGCCTCTACTAAGTACTCTGAGTTGGAAGTTTAAAAGGCGCATCCTCTCTGTAGTGAAGTGAATCTGTATGACAACACGCTCAAAAATTCCCCGCTCAAAAACTAGTTAACGTATTTTTAAAATCAATAAATAACTACAGTATTTGAAATTTGTCTGAGTGCCCAGTCAAATTTACCGCCAACAATTTCTCTAGTGTATTTGAATTTGTCTAGGAAACAAGTCAAAAGTTACCGCCCACCCAAAATTTATCTAAGAGCATAGTACAAATTTAACAACCAATCAAATCGTTTCCTTTTCTTGTAGTGATAAGAACATTTTGGTTGACGTTGAAATAATGCCTATTTTGTGTTTTTGACCGAACGTAGGTAATTTATTTCTGAATAACTAAAGATAATTAAAATGAACGGGATATCTCGAATTATAGCGCTAATATTGCTTAATACATAAACATAAAGATTCCCTCATAATAAAATTATATTACCTTAGAAAAATTTAATTTAGTGATATTTTCACATCAGGGTAATGCCCAATTTAATTACTTAAAAATTACCAAAATTGAAATGCAAAGGAATAACTAAGGGAAAACTATATAGAACAATAGAGAGAAATTAGCCGTTTAATTATCACTTTTGATAATTAAAATCGGTCCACTAATAACTATAATATAAAATGTTCAAATTTGATCAGATTATGCAGACACGCTTAGAATCGCATAAGTTACTAGTCTAAAAAAATTAACTTTTTGATTTTCCTCTGGTTGGCCGGGTGTAGTTCTATAAATAGTAACAACCTCTTGTGGTTTTCCGCCATTGAATCATAAAAACCACGCCGAGCTGACGTATCCTAAAAGACAGTATGACCAAGCCTTTGCCGTTTGAACTGAGAGAGCAGTGCTAAGAACCCTTTTACGGCCAGTCAGCTCGTGTGTGTGAACGTATTTACCTGAGGGTAAGAAAGAATTTTTTATTTGCATACTTCGTTAAATAATTGACCTGTAAGTAAACAGGCTATGTGTTCCATATTAATTCGAAAGTGAAACTGCCGGCGGGATGTGTTGTGTCACACTGACCTAAGTAGGAATGTGTGCAGGCTTGTTCGAAATGAAAAAAATGTGTATAGTGTTTGCAAATTGGCAACAAAATTACGACAGTAAGTGTAGTAGCGATTTAATTTAGTATTTTCTTCTGGAGTGACACAATGTTCAAAGATCATGTGTTAAACATATAGGGAAGGTTAGAATGAAGTAATCAATAGGTCACATGCTGTATTGTACTTGCCATGATTATTGTATGGAAGCCAAACATGGACGAGGGACCCAAACCTTGAATCAACACAGAGAAAGAATGATTACGTGAAACTGATTGTAGACAACGGAATTCAAGGTCTTGTGCAACTTGGTAGCACAATTAACTGACAATGGTAAGTTTAATATTGGTTAGGGGTGAATTGATTGAGGCAGACTTCTACATGGAATGGGTTGTCCTTCTATTCCAGGTTATATCACTAATTCACCTCGTGGCTGCATGCAATTGATAAGAAGAGCGTGTGGGAGTTGAGAGCTCCTCATACACTTGGAGCTAGACCCCATCTTCTCAGTCAGGAGTCACAAAGTTGGTGATCCTGACTACTATTGAAAAAACAGTAACAGCAACAGTCTAAATTTAAGTCCTTTAAGAAGGCAATGTCAGTTCATCCAAACTCATTCACCCAAGAAAACTTAAACACCGTTGTATGATGAAGGTATCAGACCTTACAGTATAGGACTGGTAGCAGTATCAATATTATGAACAGGAACTCTGTGTGTAGACATTCCAGTGACCCCTTTACAGAAATGGAACAGATTTTCCAAAATATTTATTTTATTATGTAAATAAGCATTTTCTTGATTTTGATAATTCCTGACCAAAAAGACTGAGGTTCAGGAAAATTAAATTGTACATAAAATTCATACAGCCTTGCTTAAATAATTTTATTAAAGTTGAAGTTCTGTTTGAAATTAATCATTAAATATATTAAATACATTCCCCTAGACCCGTAGCTAAATCAATGTGGGATCAGATGACTTAGCCGTAAGGGACTCAGAGTACATCATCATCATCTTCTCTGAGAACTTACATAGCTTGACCCCACTTTGATGTCTATACACCCTTGCTCTTTTCAGAGAAGGGGATATTTTTTATAAGACCAGTCTCTTATCTGGCACTATCCTGGTATCATCTGATACACCTATTTGTCCAGGATAGCCCATCTTTTACTAACATCAAAACCTCTTATGACACTCTCGTTGTCCACCCACCAATGTTTATCTCTCAGAAGAGTTAAATTCCTGAGTTTACACAGTGCAACCCAGGAAATATGAATAAAATTCACCAATATTCCTCTGGGTATTAACTGGGACAATGCGTCTGGACAGCGCGAGCAATGATTTATGCCTGAATTAACATTAACAAGTTACATAAATCTCCCAAAATGATACGCTACACTTGAGGCACATATGATGTAGCCATCACTCATCACTGCTCCAGTCAGAGTCTGGGGTCATCTCTGCTGTCGGGTTTTTTTAGCACGACTAGCCAGAAGAAATCATCAGCGCTTGCTGTAGTGGTTCATGAATATACTATTTCCGTATGTTGAGGTTGCCAGCCACATCATTATATAACCACTTAGCAAGAAACATGTTAAATTCAAATTTGTAAAAGAAATGTTCACAACTTACCCCAAATTTTGGGAATACACAATCTCCCTGCACATGTTTAAGATGGACACGGGCAATTTCGGTGCACATGCTCTCGAATCAATTTCGTCTGAGAAATTCCTCTTATGACGGTGTTCTGTGATACACTTAGCCTGGGAAACTAGTAATTCCTCTTCGACGGGTGTTCTGCGATACACTTGGTCTGGGATATTATTTCTCTTATGACTGATGATCCAATTCCTAGGTTTCCAGTCCTGTAATTATAAAGTCCTGGTCCCTGAAGTTTTACTGTCTTTGTATTTAAATATGCGGGTTTACTCTTACGGTTTCAGAGGCCCAAATATTGTCAATCTGTCACTTTTAATATAGGAATTCTAGGTCCGATCCTTCTCTTTCTGGCTTCTTGGGAGCTGCTCGGTTGAAGTTGCAAAGCTGTCTGTTCTGTGCCTCTGGGTTCACTAGATTATATCTCTCATTCTCAGTTCAAATCACAGATTGTGTTTCCGCCGAATGTTCCAATAGAATTCATTGTATATTCTGACATCTCACTTCAAACCAATAAAATCTCTCTAGCACTGTGTGGGTGGAGAAGTTTTATTTCAAAATATCCCCCGCGTGTTTAAAATTAAATTTAAAATTCCGCGCGTGACCTCTACATAATAATGCATAATACTTCCGATGACATCTATCTGCCTCTTCACAATCTTGTGACCATGTTTTCCTGGCGTAATGTCTTCCGCCAAGATGTCTACCTAGACAGATTATCTCTAACAATCACCAGGGATTGTCCCACAAAAGCGATAAACGCATCTACCACCTGTGATAATGATGCAGACAGGGCCCAACGGAAACGATTATCTCATAATTGCCCGTGTTTTCGTGCCTTCTTCGGACAGTCACACAAAAGGGTCACCGGCCACTTAGATAAACAATATGGTTTTAAAACGAGGATCGTCTTTTATGAAAAGGTGGCCTGGCTGATAGAACCAGATAAACGTGTTACCGGTGACCGGTGATAATGACCGGCTATTGTTACGATAGTCCCACCGTTCACTTGGCGGAACGTAAATAAGTCTGATGAGTGGTAAACAAGATAAAGACAGTCCTATAGCAGATAATTCTGAAGGGGAGTGGAGTGTTAGAGACTTCACCCTACTGATCCAACGTAGAGAGCAAAATAATGAATAAAGGGGCAAAAGGTATGCCAAATAATAGCGATGAGTGAGAGGAATAGAAAAATGAAGAAAATAGTGATTCTGCCGGAGTGGCTGAAGGTATGAATGATATCTTTGCGTTTCAATTTGAAAGGCCCAAATTCAGGCTTTTGGGAACAGCAACGAAGATATCTCCGACAAGCAAGGTCGAAAAGGAAGTGATTGATGAACTTAAACAATGTAGCTTCAAGACCAATGAAGCTAGTGCCGTAAAAAGGAACGACATCATGGGAATGATGATGATGAATTCTTCAGAAGATTGTGAAAAGGACTTGAATAAACAAGAAAGACATCGGTGGGCTTCTGCGATTCATAATTGTAATGAACCGTTACACAAGATAAAGTTTTAGGAAAATTGAGAAGCGATGGAATCTACTGCTCGGCTAAATGCTGCCCACACCACATTCGGGCTGCTTATAGAGTCGCCAACAACTCAAGCTAGTGTAGAGCGACTGTTTTCAACTTTACAGTTACCTCTAAATGGTATGTGGTAGGTTATGAAATACGATTTGATTGCAACAATTACGTTTTACAGGATGAATTATTAATATAAGAATGTGTTACGCTGGAATAACTATAGAGGATCATGCAGGATACGCGAATGATTGCAGGCTTTCATACAGGACATTATGGTCAGCATATACAACACAAGCCGGCAGGTGAACAGGTCCACGGGAAAACATGGTTGACATTTATTGTAACGTTCATCACAAGGAGACATCTATCAAGATATGTACATGGCATAGTATATGGCAGGAAAACATGTAAATGCGATAAGCAGTTACGTCAGTCAATAACGAGCCTCAATCAATAGGCTTTCTTCATCTCCACTGTTAATAGTAAAAGTAAATATATTGAGAGATATCCTTAAATTTCTTATCAATCCTGGCCGTGTACTTATAGGTAGGGCAATATTCCCGGTACCCAAGTAATGTGGCGAACAAACTGATGATGGCGACCTAAACTCAGTTACCTCAATATCTTTGAGATACTCCTTACGAAAATATCAAAAGGGGTTGTGCAAGACTTCTCAATAAGTTTCCTTCCCCATCTAGAACATTCTTAACAAGGTGGCGGCCTTTGAAAAATACATTTAATGTCCCAGTTAGGAAAAACACACTCTCCATAAAATCCTGGAGCTTAGAAGAAATCACGTCCACTTCAAACCAGTGAACGAATACGAACGGCCCAAATAAACAACACACTGACCCCACGACATGTGACAAAAAAAATGTTGCAGATTTTTATTGTCGTTCTGTGCCTCATATGATCATTGTAATGGAACTGGCAGAGTTTCTACGGGCGGATCTCCGTATATTTCTGGGACATTACGTTCATGTACAACATAGTCAAGTATTAAAAACCGTCACTAGTTGACTGTCAGAAAAGCAATTAGAAGAAAAAAAGTTGGAAAGACAATTAGAAGAAAAAATGTTGGAAAGACAATTAGAGGAGAAAAAGGTGCAACAAGCTGCTGAAGCAGCAAAGCTTGCACATGGAAAAGAATTAGAAGAAAAAAACTTTGCTTGACAAAGAAAAGAATGTCAGGAGTGAACTTGAAAAGCTTAATACAGCTTTAAAGATGGAATGTCATGCACAAGTTGCTCAGATTCAAGAACTGACATCTGGGGTTTCTCGTTTGAGATTAAAGATTGATATGACAAAAGTGGCTAGAGATCAAGAAGAATTAGCTAAGAAGAGACAAAAAGAATTGCAATTTGCTGAGAAGAGGAGAGTAGAAGAAATCGCTGTTGAGGAGAAAAGTAAAAATGTAAACCTCGAAGAACAAAATAAGAGGCAAAATGGAAGTTACGAAATAGGGTTGATAACTTGTTAGATATCGTTTTGAAGCATAAACTGTTGGCACCCTCAGGCGACAACAGAGAGGAGATGCAACGTACAGGCAATACCAAGAGGGATGTTAACGAGTTATCTCGCCCGAGTAAAGAAACAACCTCTTTTCGAGGCAGATACAATTTCCCTCGTGATCACTGTCATGCTAGGACATCTTCATGGAGACAATTTCACAGTGCATCTGATCTTAAAAATGCAGATGAGGTCGTCAAGGGTGACGCAAAATGTACTAATAAGAGTCTGATTGCTACATGTAAGGTTGATTGTAATGATAGTACAAACTTGTCTGGTCATACTACACCCATTACATCTGTTAAAGAAGGTTTAGCAGTACCTTATGAGCAAGCATCTACGACATGCTCCAAACCGATGGGATCGATTTCCAATAAACATCATACTCAGCACATGCAGTATGATGCACCTTTTAAGCCAGTCACGACACACAGACGGCAGATTAATCACCATGTCTCTCATTCCACTGCGACGGCATACCCTCCCAGCGCACGATTTCGTGCTGATAAAGCGAATGTAGTGGGTTCGACCTCCACATATGGTGGTATCAATATACGCTCACCCACCGTATTAGTGCGAAACCTTCCACCAAGCACTACATGGCGCGCACTGGCTGAATTTTTTCAGTACACTGCCGACGTCCGATATGTGCGTCTTTTTTTCTATTCCCAACTCTTATTATAAAGTAGCACTTGTTTATTTTTGTTCACATGGAGATACTCGCCAAGTTGTTAACTTCGACAACGGAGCCTATTTTCGACACCGTTGCCTAGATCTGCAATTAGTTCATGATTCTGCACCACGCAGTTTTTAATGTGTTTTCTCGGGTGCATCTTTCTCCTGTATCAGTTATCATACAAAGTCATTTCACGTATATCTTATGTTGATTATGTCTTAAATTTCATTCGTGCCACAGAATGTTTCCAAAATTCTAAAATTTCATTCGTGCCACATAATGTTTCCAAAATTCTAAAATTGTCCGTGCTCACTACTAAGAAGCAAGTTCATGTTCTTCTCGGTTTAATTCAGTACTACAGTAGATTTATACCCAACTTGTTTTTCGTCACTGCTGACCTCTCTGCCTTGCTAAAAAAAAAGGTTTAGCTAACCACGTGCACTGGACACCAGAGTGCCAGGCTGCGTTAAATTATATTCAAACAATTTTTCTCTGCCACCAATTTTGAGGATACCAGATACAAATCTGACTTATTATCTCCGAACCGATGCTAGTTCAAAAGGTATCGGCGCATCACTGATGCAAGAGTTCGAGGGAAGATTACATCCAACCCTCTATATATCTAGAAAGCTCACTGATGCAGAAAGGAAGTACCCAGTTATAGAAAGGGAGCTGCTGGCTGTTATCTGGGCGGTAGTCAAGCTGGAGCGGTATTTGTTGGGCGCCCCATTCATTATACAGTCAGACCAAAATTTCCTTTCCTCATTGAAGAAGGCGAATCACAAGAACCCGAAGCTGGCCCGTTTCGCTATCCTACTCCAACCGTTTCAGTATGAAATCGAGGCAGTACCAGGGTCTTCAAATGTCGTCGCTGACGCTTTATCCAGATACCCACAGCTCGAACCTGAAGTTTCACATTGACTTAGTTAATTGACTTTATATTACACATCTGTGAAGTCATGGTGTTTATCCACTAGAAGTCACTATGACAAGAGCGGTGAATACATGAACACTAAGTTGATTTCCAAACCATTCATATTAACATATGTGATTTACATGACTTTGAGATAATCATTATTCACTTTAACTAGCGGTACATTGAACAGTGTTAAACTACTTGCAGACACGAACAATTTCCAACTACGACATCATGTTATTATTCTGGAATGCACGTTCACATTAATTAAGATTGCTATACTAACACTAAAAATCTAGTGATGACACGGATAGTTTGGAGTATAATTAAATTATTCCAAGTGTGACGATATTCTAAATACAATAGCTAAATTAAATAATATTATAGTGCATAAGTCAAAAATAAGATAGAAAATAAAATTTGAGTCCAGCGTCTTCTTCCCCACGCCAGCCGGTATGCGGGTTTTGATAAGCCTAATGGCCGAATGAAGGGTATTGTCTTTTCAAATTCGTCCTTGAGATTAAATGTAACACTTTTGCCAGTTCAAGACGACAGAGTGATAGAATAAAAGAAAAGGAGGGGAGGGAATGGAAAGACAGAAGCCTAGGGTACGCCGTCTCGCGTTGATTTCAAAAAGCCAACTCGAGCGACATAGCCTTGGGCGATTTTCATATAACGATACAAAAACTAAAAAAATGTTCGTCAATTTGGTCACGCAGACAGCCTTAGCTCTTATAAAAAATGACGTAATTCTAACGGACTACGGACGATTCTCGTTTTTAGTTTGAAAATAGTTGTAAGAAGAATTGAACAGGTGGCAGTTTCTAGATTTGAACGACTAACATAGAAAAAATATGGAATTATGAACCATAATACATAGGGCCATAAAAATTATATATTCGGATGCCTTATGATTTCCTGAGCAATAATATGGTGTCAGTTAAGCACTAGTACAATAAATAACCAAGATATTGGCAAAAATACTGTGTATTGTAAGACGGACTGACGAAAACAAAAATCATGCCTGCTTATTTTTTCATAGCATGTTTTGAAAAAAGCTTTTGGGGAAATGAGGACTAAAAGGTACCTGTAATTTGATTGGCAGTAGTTTAAAGGAAGGCGGAATAGGATTGGTTGACCTAAAACTAAAAATATATTTGCAGTAGTAAACATAGTAGTTTGAGAGTTTGTTTTTTTAAAGTTTGATTCAAAATAAATGAGTTCATGGTCCCATTGGCCCATACATTATATATTATCGGAAACGTAGACTGCTCGTTGCCATTTTGAAAAAATGTTTCTGATGAACAAGGAGCGATGAGAGCAGACTGGTGCTTTTCAAACCTATAGAAAGCAGTCTGGACAAGGCAGATCTAAAGTGTGCCATAAATTGTTTGCCAGTCATCGTTCGCTTGTGTATATTTCATTTAAATTTGTGGTAAGATTGATTTTATTAACCTTTTATTTAAAATAAAGTTTGAATGTGAGATACTGCAATACGACTGTAAGTAAGTGGGTCCATGGCAGACTTAGGCAGAGCCTAGATATTGATCCATCATATGATAGACTATCAGAGAGGTGTAGTACTACAAGATTATATATGAGTGTCATCAAGGAGCATAACACCTATCCTATGGTATGGAAAAAGATTACTGCTGGAATTGCAGAGGCGTTGTAACCATTAGGGGAGAGGAATACTGGTATACATTGTCACCTAAAAATATAATGGTAAAAAAGGTTGTCATAAAGAGCTGACCCTATTTGTTTGTTTGTAATGTGCCTGTAATTAAGTGGGGAATATTATTGTATACTTGTTATAAAGAAGGACGCATAACCTTCTTATTTCAGGGTTTTTTGGTACTGACATTAACGTAGTACCAGGCTCGTGGAAACTGTTCGATTCCTGACACTGTTTGCATATTTCGGGCACATGCTGGATGCCATTGCCTTTCAAGAAGGGAAACAGATTGTCCAGCGAGCCTATGAACAGATCTATTGGTGTTATCCTTCGAAGATAAGTGCCTGTTCGGCACCAGGAAGCTCAACCTCTAGTTTAAAATAAAGACTGAATATTAATAAAAAATTCCACCAGTGTCAAATGAAAAGAAAACAAACAATAATGCGTGATGTTAACCAACAACCTACCATTATATACCAGTATTAACCTAAGTTATAAAACTTCATCTACACACTTATAATATAATAACATTTGTATTATGGACAGAAGATCCATGGTGTTATGTAATTGATGTAAATAATTCTTTTGATTTCACTTTTAATTGTCAGTCCTGATTCAAAACAAACTAGAACCAGGACAATAAATTGTAAAAATTTAACTTTTACCCAAAATTCAACCACTGACTTACTAAAGATAGTCTTTTAAAGTGTAGTTTGTATGTGATTGTCGTAGTACTGTTGTGTTGTGTTGGAGATGTTGGGAGCCTTGGGTTGACTACTGCCTTTATTAGAGTCATAAATGTGGAAGTCTGAAGGCGAACGAGGAAGAAGAAGAAGGATAATAAAATAATTGTTTATATGTTTAGTTGGTTAATGCAACACTACACTACATATTCATAACCCTAGACACCAAACGTAGTCATCATACATTCTAGTCAAAGAATAAGTCTGAATGAGATCATAGAGGTGGTAGCAGAAAGGTACCATGTAAACTTACCATCATATTTGTTATATTCAGGGACCTTCACAGCTGACCTCATTCAGTACACTAAGAGTACATCACAACATTTCTTAACATCAAATCCACCACACCAAGGTTGTTTTTGAGATTACTTGTCTTGCCACAACGTACAAAAGAAACTTAGAGCAGAATAATTAAGTAATGGGATAATTATGTTAATTGCTTATACTTGCGTTCTTGTACTCATTTTTTTCCCTCTTTCCTTCATTCTGTGAGATATTCATGTACTTTAGCTGCATTAATGTCATATCGCATTGCTTCATATCTTATTTCATTCATGTCATGTATAAATTGCGTTTAAGCTTAATTTTAGGATTTTTGACAGCATTGTTAGTTGGGGATATAACCTTCTAAATTTATATTTTTTTTTAATTTATTAGTCATGCATTTTTGAATTTTCGATATGTTTTTTGGTTTTTGTTTTTTGTGTTTTTCGCCTGTAGTCAAACTACTTTTTGCACGAAGCGTTCACCCGTGGTGAGCGACAGTCAACTAGTGACGTTTTTTAATACTTGACTATGTTGTACATGAACGTACTGTCCCAGAAATATACGGAGATCCGCCCGTAGACACTCTGCCAGTTCCCTAGCAATGATCATATGAGGCACAGAACGACAATAAAAATCTGCAAAATCCCCCAGATCTGATGCCGCCTGAATTAAGATACGGCTTATTACAGATTCTTCAAGATCTGGGCCTTGTAATCCATCCTCCTTGACCATAGTAATAAATTCCTGATACTCCATTATTTACTTCTTCAGTATCTTACTATCAATATTATATATTATGTAATAACTGTATCTCACGTAGTCCGTCTATACGAATTCACTAGCTTTGTGCTTTGCAATATTATCAATGCAAATAGATTCTTAATATTACTAATCAATAACAAAATAGTATAGCATGACAGACCAACAGTAGTAAGGATACGAGGGAAAAGAGGAAGACAGAAAAAAAAATTAATAATGCACGATCAAACCCAAAAAAAAAAATCTGGAATTGGACTAGTACATGTAACTAAGACCACGTAATACTAGCAGTGAGTGAACGAAAAAGAATACAAATGGAAAACTAAAGAAAATCCAATAAATTACACAGACTTACTGCTAAGAAAACAGGACAGGACCTGTAACAATATATATAAATGTAAACAAGTGATAGAAGGTTATACTAGCATTACGAACAGAATGGTTGTCAACTAAAGAGAAGAAAAACAAAACCAACACACAACAAGAACTGACAACTAGAAGGACGGAGCAGCACACCTAAACAAATTGGGTTATACTAAACAGGCAGTGAACCAAACGTCGGTGACTAAACTCGGGCCAGAAATTTCACTGCTTGAGAAATGTAAGCAAAACCTACAGAAACATCTGCTGTGCGGTCATTTTACAATGACATGTGTCGCTAACAACAGATTTGTACAAAGACATAGAAACCAAGAAAACGAATAACACAGATATCAAAAAAGTTTACACCACGGCAGAGGTACAAGAGTGTAATAAACAGGCACTTATCTTATCGCAATCCGACCAGATGCAAGTCCGGAAAAGGGCGTCAACACTGGAACAACACTGTCCCTCAATACAAGTGAAGCACGGATGAAAATGTAAACAAGTACACGGTCGCAGTCAGATGGGCATCATGAACTGTGTAGATCTTGAGACGTTGTGTTGACTTGGTACAAAATAACTTGACATCGCCGTGGTATAGACTTGAAACTTGAAAGAATCTTACAAACGTTGTGATGAAGACTGGAACACGAAATAAACTTGGAAACCGGTTGGCTTGAAATTGTAATCTTGGATGTTACGGCGAACAATAGGACATTGGAACTAGAACATTGGACATGCGCAGTGGCAGCGTTCGCTATCCAACTGGACCCGTTGGTAATAACTGAGTTCACGAGGTGGTGTGTTTACAATAACACGCTGAACAAGGGTGACGATCAAATATACAGATTAAACGGCAGCAGTAGATTTGCAAAGTATGTGAGACCCATGTCCATGAAATTATCGATCCAAAACCATACTGGCTCACCAATTATAGGGTGTTACGCTGGAATAACTGTAGAGGATCATGCAGGATACGCGAATGATTGCAGGCTTTCATACAGGACATTATGGTCAGCATATACAACACAAGCCGGCAGGTGAACAGGTCCACGGGAAAACATGGTTGACATTTATTGTAACGTTCATCACAAGGAGACATCCATCAAGATATATACATGGCATAGTATATGGCAGGAAAACATGTAAATGTGATAAGCAGTTACGTCAGTCAATAACGAGCCTCAATCAATAGGCTTTCTTCATCTCCATTGTTAATAGTAAAAGTAAATATATTGAGAGATATCCTTAAATCTCTTATCAATCATGGCCGTGTACTAATAGGTAGGGCAATATTCCCGGTATCCAAGTAATGTGGCGAACAAACTGATGATGGCGACCTAAACTCAGTTACCTCAATATCTTTGAGAT
>JAMPIV010022777.1:0-58649 GCA_024509875.1 Oreohelix idahoensis | reverse complement strand
CTACTCAAAAGCTTTTGACAAAGTGAAACACTAAGAACTTTTTGATATTTTACATGAACTAAATATAGACGGGAAAGATCTTAGGATAATAAGGAACATATATTGGGAGCAGGAATCCGCGATCAGATTTGAAGAATTAAGTGACTTCAGAGCAATTAAAAGAGGAGTTTGTGTGTTATCACCTGATTTTTTTAACATATACAGCGAGACAATACTTCGAAACATTGAACACCTTGAGGGAATTAAAGTCGGAGGACGAAATATCAACAATCTGAGATATGCAGATGACACAGTTTTAATAGCAGAGTCAGATGAAAATCTACAAATCATTCTAGATGTGACAGACGAACTCAGACCTGGACTCATTAGCTATGCACAACAGAAACGTGGACTCATTAGCATGCAACCTTTCCACGCAGATTGTCAACACGTTTGCTGATTAATATGTGGACAGTTATCTACCGTTCATTCTGGTCATCGCATTGATTTAAGGAGAGGTTAAATCACGCCCACGGATATCTCTTGAGCAATCATATTGTTGACTCACAAATATGTTGACTCCCATTTTGTTGAACGTCATAATGTTGAATGTCGATGAAGACGTAGTATGGTGTCTGTGGTCTGGTTTGTGTAAGATGCAGATGTGTATTCAAACAGTTATCATCACAAACAGGGCAATCCACACAAGGACGTCACATTAACTCACGATGGGTAAAGTCAATGAGATTTGCAACAGCTAGTGACGTTTTCTTGTATAATTTATTGTGGACGCCACATGACAAAATGTATACGCGAAGGTAGGTACATCATAGGTACAATCAAACAGTCGTTGTTACAGCAACACAGTCAGTACAGCAATGGACGGTAGACAGCATCATAGTAAAGATGAATCACATGCATATCAGTACATCATAGGGCTGTAAATGTATTCAGGCGGAAATCTCCATCCCTTTCTATAACAGCTGGAAGATATCAATATGATAGGAGATCAAATCCTCTCTCCTAAATCTAACCTCAGCAAGACAGGGACGTCTTCTGAAGTGTATCAATAATGTCCTCAAAAATCCTCTAAATTCCTTTAGTTATCCAAGATATCAAATCTGGAAACAAGCAGTAAAGTTTAGCAGGCAGATAGTTCTTAGGACATGCATCCATCGATGCAGTAACAGCGAACATGATTCGTGAGCTGACGAAAAACTTCTCATAGCGTAGACTCCCCTATAATCGGGCTACAAACAAAATGCCAATCTCGAAAGATATCGATAATTGTCAAAAATGTCATTACCTTTACTTCAGGAAATAAACATATAACTCACAGGCTTCCAAGCACTTTGAATCACCACAGATATATCATCTCCAAAGGAACAATATGAATAGGACATTATTTCCTGAACAGTTTAAGCACAGACGCTGGCAAACCAAACGCGTCTTGCTTATCACACATCTGCCACACTCTGAATGTCGGGGCGGAACCCGTGCAAAAAAGCGATCAAGACCAGACATGCGCAGACAAGCGTGACTCGAACTGTGTTCAGCCAACTTACGAACCAAAGAATATTCTGGAGAACAATCGTACAGATTCGAACCTAATAAGGAAATGAATCTTGAAACATTGCGATTGTCAACTGTTTATAAGAACTGACGACCTGAGCGCTCCGTATATGGAGATGACTCAAAATCGTTCACACAAACTATCGGCAACTATCGTCACACGATTAGACAACTAGTAGAAATAAAAAAATGACTACAATTACATGAGTTATTTCCCATGCATTAGAAAATAAATACATAGTCAAAAAAACTTTGCAACATTCATCGCAACATTACCGCAACCTCCCGATAAAAAAAAATGTGCAACATTTTTTTTTTAAATATCCAAGAGTAAAGCCAAAAACGGACTAACAACGCACGAATTATGCGCGGATAATGGATTAAATTGCCTAATATGAGGCTAAATTGACACATAGAGTGTCTGGTGAGAATATTTCTCAACAGATAAAAAATCTGATTCACAAGATATATCGGGGAGGTGCCACCAACACACACTACGTTAGCATGTAAATACAACATACATATGCAAGTGCAATACTATTATTATCAAATTGCGGTGTCATACTCTAATACCGCTTTAGAATGGATGTACACATCTGATAGTAAATATTAAATAGTACATTATCTAAACGTGTAATAATATGAGTATATAATGAAATTAACTACATGAAGATCCAGGACTCATCTCCTGTCGTTCCTAAGGTAAGCAAATAAAGTGGGAACTCTCCATGTTTGAAAACCGAAAGGTAGATTCTCAGATCATCAATGACATGCTGAGAAAGTACAAACAATATAATTCTATTTAACAACCATTATGTTTCATAATATACAATACATTATTATTACTAATTGTGGCCGAGTAAACTTTCGGCCCTTATATTAACTACTTAGTCTTCTTCTTATATTAAAGATGGGAACAGAAGAAGATGATAACAAAGCACAATAGTATGTGTTCACCTAAAGTGAGGATAGATGTGCTAATGTATTGTAGTAATATAGGTGTGTTATGACTCTGTCGTATATCTAGAAATAGGACAGAAGTATTAGTTGGAATCACGTGGGCATCTAGACAGAATGTCAGCCATCACATTATCCGACCCACGGATAGCTCGTACCGTGAAGTGAAAAGGTTGAAGAGCAATAGCATATCGAGTGGATCTCGAACTCTTCAAGTTCTTAGTCTGAATAGCTGTAAGAGCTTTTTGATCAGTTTCTAGAATGAAATGTGCGCCCAGGAAGAATCTTTGTAGTTTGAGAATTGACCAAACCATAGCCAACAACTCACGGTCTAAAACCGAGTAGTTCCTCTCTGCCGCATTTAGTTTTCTAGAAATGTACATAACAGGATGCAGAGTTTCAGCATATTCCTGCATAAGTGCTGCTCCGATCCCAGTGGATGAAGCATCACTTCGAAGAACAAAAGTCCTATCAAGAGTAGGTAATCTTAGGATGGGAGGAGAAGAAAATATTTTCTTGATCTGGTCTAAGGAAGATTGACATTCCTGAGACCAACGAACCAGATTAGGCGACCCTTTCTTCAACAAAGTTGAGAGAGGTGCCATGATCGAAGATAGATTCGGGATGAATCTCCCATAGAATTGAATTAAACCCAAGAGACTACGGACTTGTTTCTTCTTTTTAGGTACAGAGATGTTCAATATTTTCGAAGTATTGTGGTCTTCTGTCTTCAAGAGACCATGACCAACACGATGACCCAGGAAAGAGATTTCACCAAAACCAATATAGGCTTTAGAGGGTTTTGCTGTCAAATTAAACTCACGTAGAGTGGATAGTAGGTCATATAAACCCAAATAGTGATCTTCCCAGGAATCACTGAAGAGACAGATATCATCTAAGTATGCGATGACGTCTGAACGATGAAAAAGAATTCGGCGCATCATGCGAACGAAAGTAGCAGGGGCATTCATAAGACCGAAAGGCATAACATTCCATTGAAATAGACCCCTAGGTGTTGAGAAAGCAGTAAGAGGTTTGGCATGATCTGCTAAAGGCACTTGCCAATAACCTTTAGACAAGTCAAGTTTAGTGAAGAATCTAGAATTAGAAAGTCTAATAAGTAGATCTTCTAGTAAAGGCATAGGTTCAGCATCGAACTTTGTGACTTGACTTAATTTGCGATAATCAACGTAAATTCGTATGTTCTTATCTTTCTTCCGAACAATAACCATGGAAGAAGAATATGGCGAAGTAGACGGTTCAATTATGTTTAATTGAATCATTTCATCCAGTTCCTTTTCCACTTGTGACTGAAAGTGTATAGGGATAGGATAAGGCCTAACCCTAATAGGATTATTGTCGGTAAGAATTATGTCATGTTCTATGACATGCGTGTGACCAGGGATGTCGGTTAGAACATCCTTAAGTGTCTGTAACATCGACGAGACTTGACGATGTTCATCAACAGAAAGATTAGGAGAAATTGAGACATCTTTCCAAGATTCCATGGAATGTAGTGGAACCACTGGAAGAGGAAGATCGACATCAGAAAAAAACAGATTCCTCATCCTGTATGACAGACAGGGATGAGTAATGACCATGAGGTACAGAAGAATCGTCCGTTGCCTGGAAAATAGGCAGCAAATAGTCTGGACGCTCATGAAATTCCGCCAGCATGTTGATATGGAAAGTTTTATGCTTTCCATCTATATCGACCACATAGTCAACATCGGAAATTCGTGAGACTATTGCATATGGACCTTTCCATGCAATCAGAAGTCTATTTTCCCTACTGGGGAGTAGGACGAATGCTTTGTCACCTGGACAAAGTTGTCGTAAACATCTATTCTTGTTAGCAAACTGCCTTGCTTTTTCTTTAGCAATTTCTGATGAAGCAGTCGCTAGTTTGCATGCCTCAATGATTTTTTGCCTAAGAGCAATGACATACTCATATGAGGATTGAGTGTCATTACTAATATCATCGGCAGTGATGAGATCGTGTAACAAAGACATAGGGCCGCGCGGACGCGCGTAAAAGACAAGTTCAAAGGGAGAAAATCCTGTGTGTTCGTTTGGGACCTCTCTATAGGCAAAGAGAGCCGCGGGTAAAACCCTGTCCCAGTCTTGAGGATGATCTTCAGTTATCTTACCAAGTAAAGTCTTGAGCGTTCTATTCAGACGCTCAACTAACCCATTAGACATAGGATGATAGATGCTACTGAGAGATCTTTTAATGTGTAAGGTAGACATTACATGAGACATAGTATCAGATATGAGTTGAGTGCCATGGTCTGATAGTATTTCTCTGGGGAACCCCAAGCGAGAAAATATCAGCCAAAGAGCATCTGCGATATCTGTAGTAGATATGCTGTTTAGAGGGATAGCCTCTGGCCAACGTGTGCACATATCGACACATGTAAGGATAAACTGATGTCCTCTGGCCGACTTGACCTTAAAAGGGCCAATAATATCTATGGCCATTTTCTGAAACGGCCGAATAGGAATGTCAGCAGCCTGGATAGGCGCAGCATGTCGTGGTCCTCTAGATTTGACCTCCTGCCATACCTTGCATGATCGGCAGTAAATACGAATGTCCTTATTGACAAAAGGCCAAAAGAAAGCCGCAAGGACTCTCGACTTCGTACGGGCAAAACCCATATGTCCAGCACATTGCGAGTCATGAGCATGTTGCAATATTTGCACTCTCATACTCTTGGGAACAATAATTTGCGAATGTGCTGACGTAGCCGAGTCTTGTACCATACGTACAAGTACGCCGTTTTTCATTGCTATCCAAGATTTTCTTTGTGTATCCTTATTTGGATCACCTTTCTTCGCAAGAATGAAGAATTTTTTTAGCGTAGGATCTTCTTCTTGTAATTTTATGAACGAGTCACGAGAAATAACCAAGGTACTATCTTGGCTATGAACTTCATTATCACTATCCAATGAAGTTTGCGGTGTTTGTAGAGCTTGTGCTCTTGTAACCACTGCATTGGCAGCTTGCATATTATCATCTTCCCAAGTAGCAATCTGCTGTGGGGTACATTCCCTAACTCCGTGGATACGACCAATAATAAGGTCCGCAATAGGATTAGGTAAGAGACAGGCATGCACATCTCCCGTAAAGAAAGGAGTGGCAATGTGAATTACAGCAGTAGGATATTTCTCTAGAGTGCCGCCAAATGTGACACATTTGATAACCTTTCCTGTAGCACAGGATGGTTCTACAAGCGATTGTCTAACACCAATAGTGGTGCATCCGGAATCGAAAAGTAGTGAGACCGGAGTATTATTAACAAGACCCTTATGTAGGATTAGAGAACCTCTCCCGTCATGCGCAACCGAAGCAGGAAGAGCGGGGAGAGGGTGACCACAACTCAAAGTCGATATTGTAGTCGGTTCGAACAGAGTACTGCATTGGGGGCATTTGTTTGCTCTCCCAAAATCAAAAGACGAACACGTGACAGCGTCAGAGTTTTTATTATCAGAAACCTGATTACAAGCTCCCTGAGATTCTTGTTGAACAGAGTTAGCCTGCTGATATCTCTTTTTTTTGTATTGAGATCTACCGCGACTACTATTACCTCTGAAGTTATCACTGTTGTTATTATCTCTGTAGTTATTAATGTCTCTATTATAACTGTTATCCTGTTTTGAACTACAGTTTCCATGATTATTATCATGTCCACATTGATGTGAACATCTATTTGTTTGGTTTTGAGGTCTACGCGAGGAAAAGCCTCTGTTACCATATCCTCTTCTGAAATGCCTAAAATTATTAGGTTGGAAGTAACGAGGACTGTCAGCTCGTCTCCAATTCTTCGAAGAAGAATCACCCTGAAATTGATTTCCATAATTTTGACCGTAACTACGGTTACTTTTCCTATCAAAATTTTGTTGGAATCTATGACTAGAGTTTTGACCATAAGGTGCTGCCGAAGCAACTGGCAGACCTTCTTTTACTTTAGAGTTACCAATGGTTACGTGAGGATGCGCAGTTATATACTGGCAACAGAAATCTTCCATTTCTTTTATTGTTTTAGGTTTACGTTCATGAAGGAAAGCAAGGAAAGACTCATTGACAGAAGACATGACTTTGTCTCTTAGTATTAAGTCCATAAGTCCTTCATAAGTTTTTTCTGTCTTAGACAGCTCCACCCAACGTGAAAAAGTAAGACGTATCTTTGAAATGAATTCAGAGAATTGCATTCCAGTTTCTGGCAACATATTTCTAAATTGAAGACGATAGCCGTCTTCGTCAAGTATGTATTTCTTTAACAATATAGCCCTGACAACCTCATAGTTGTTCTTGTCAGGCTCATCTACCATGCTTAACATACTCAAAGCATCACCTCTAAGTATCTTGGACAAATGATAAACATGCAGTGATTTATCTATGTTATGTACTTTACATGAAGTTTCAAATCTGTCCAGATAGAATGTTATATCGTCGATGGAAGCATTGAATGGTGGTAGATTAAGCTTGAAAGTGCTTGCATTACTCTTATCTGAGACCTTATTTGCATCATTAGCATTACCCATGTTCATCACCTTTAATTTCTCAACTTCCAAAGCTAAGAGTTTTTCTTCATGCTCCATTTTTGCTTTTCTCCCATCAGCCTCTCTTTGTAACTTCCTTTCTTCAGCTTCCCTTTCAAGTTTTTTATTTTCAATCTCTGCTTCTCTTTGTAACTTTTTTCTTCAGCCTCAGCTTGTTTTTCTAATCTTTTATTTTCAGCCTCTTTTTCAAGTCTTTTATTTTCAGACTCAATCTGTAGTCTCTTCTCTTCAGCTTTTGCTTCTGCTTCTCTTTTTTGTTTTTCCATTTCCATTTGGAATCTTTTTTCATCCACCTGCATCTGCAGTTTCTTTTGTTCAGCTTCCATTGTTAATGCTTTATCATATTGAGTAGTTGCAAATTCTTCTAACTTATCACCAGTCTTCCCAAGCGATTTACCCTGCTCAATAAAGTATTCAAGTGTAGACATGTTGTCTAAAATCTGAGTCCACAACCTGAAAAAATTAATTACCTTATTTCAAACTTAATAATAACAAGTCTTGAATCAGCACTTGTTTACTCACAACACCATATTATCATCTCAATCTCTGTGGGAAACAAGTCTTAAATCAAAGACCTTGTGTATAGACCTTTTTGAAATATCATCAATCAACTCTTGATCATAGGTGCACTTCCCATTCAATAGTGCACAATACTATTCATCATTTATTTATCATCAGTGTAGTAGTAGTGCATCAGCATAATCCATTATTCAATTACCATTAGTGTAACCAATGACTATGTCAACACAACTACAATGTAAACATCAACCATGTAAACACTAACAATGTAAACATTAACAATGTAAACAATACCAATGTAAACATTAACAATGTAAACAATACAATGTAAACAATAACAAAGATTTAGCAACAATACGAAAACTATTGCAGAAATCAACAAAAAATAAAGCGAAAAGTAAAGAAATATCACAAAAAATGTGATGATATCTGCGAGAAGATATTACAAATACACGACACAACAGTGTATAAACATAAATGGTGTATGAAACTAAACAATAGGAAAGAGTAGGCTAGCAAATACAAACAAATCAAAACAAAACTAAATAGTGCGAAAAATAACGAAAACAATACTAACACATGTCATCACAACTAACAAAAAATAGCAACAGAAGTCGCTTTGCAAATTCCAGTATCGGAAATTTGCACACCCTACAGAAAACGCTCACGATAGACAACCTCTATGACGTGGTATGATCTAAGGGAGACACCGCCCAACCGAAACCCGCAGACACATAAACATATAAATATAAATATACAAATAACATATAAACATATAACATATAACAATATGACAAAAGAATGAGATGAAACACAGAAGACTCAGTAGAAGTATAAGGGCACAGTTCACGAACAAACAGGCCACTTAACTTATGGTAATCCAACGTCAGCACAGCAGAAAAAAACAGATGACAATCAGCGTCCTAAGGAATGAAGATCCAACGATGATGGTACATCTGAACTGCTCCAACTGCCATGACGATGGTACTTGAGTTTCTAGACTGATTAAGTAGTGTTATTTCGGCACTTGACCTTCTGAATCCTATAGTAAATATGTTTGAATTCGGTACTTGGCCTTCTGAAAACGAACTCGAAACAACCGGCACTTGACCTTCATACAACGACAGCAACTTGGCACCTTGACAGCAGCGACTGGCTTCACTTGAGTTAAAGACAGCAACAGTCTGTGATATCCGGCAATATGTAACAACGCCGGGTACTGTCAAATTTCTTGGGTCAGGCAAAAAGTTACAATTTCGATCTTTTCCGGGCAACGCCGAGTAGTTTCAAAATTCTTTGTTGATGTCTTGTAGTTTGTTGACTTGTAGTGTTGAATGTAGTGGGTAAGGGACCCCGAATCTGCTCACCAAATCAATGTTGAGATCTGGTGGGCTTATCGAATGCCTTTGGACTGGCCACCAAATGTTGACTCACAAATATGTTGACTCCCATTTTGGTGAACGTCATAATGTTGAATGGCGATGAAGACGTAGTATGGTGTCTGTGGTCTGGTTTTTGTAAGATGCAGATGTGTATTCAAACAGTTATCATCACAAACAGGGCAATCCATACAAGGACGTCACATTAACTCACGATGGGTAAAGTCAATGAGATTTGCAACAGCTAGTGACGTTTTCTTGTATAATTTATTGTGGACGCCACATGACAAAATGTATACGCGAAGGTAGGTACATCATAGGTACAATCAAACAGTCGTTGTTACAGCAACACAGTCAGTACAGCAATGGACGGTAGACAGCATCATAGTAAAGATGAATCACATGCATATCAGTACATCATAGGGCTGTAAATGTATTCAGGCGGAAATCTCCATCCCTTTCTATAACAGCTGGAAGATATCAATATGATAGGAGATCAAATCCTCTCTCCTAAATCTAACCTCAGCAAGACAGGGACGTCTTCTGAAGTGTATCAATAATGTCCTCAAAAATCCTCCAAATTCCTTTAGTTATCCAAGATATCAAATCTGGAAACAAGCAGTAAAGTTTAGCAGGCAGATAGTTCTTAGGACATGCATCCATCGATGCAGTAACAGCGAACATGATTCGTGAGCTGACGAAAAACTTCTCATAGCGTAGACCCTCCTATAATCGGGCTACAAACAAAATGTCAATCTCGAAAGATATCGATAATTGTCAAAAATGTCATTACCTTTACTTCAGGAAATAAACATATAAATCACAGGCTTCCAAGCACTTTGAATCACCACAGATATATCATCTCCAAAGGAACAATATGAATAGGACATTATTTCCTGAACAGTTTAAGCACAGACGCTGGCAAACCAAACGCGTCTTGCTTATCACGCATCTGCCACACTTTGAATGTCGGGGCGGAACCCGTGCAAAAAAGCGATCAAGACCAGACATGCGCAGACAAGCGCGACTCGAACTGTGTTCAGCCAACTTACGAACCAAAGAATATTCTGGAGAACAATCGTACAGATTCGAACCTAATAAGGAAATGAATCTTGAAACATTGCGATTGTCAACTGTTTATAAGAACTGACGACCTGAGCGCTCCGTATATGGAGATGACTCAAAATCGTTCACACAAATTATCGGCAACTATCGTCACACGATTAGACAACTAGTAGAAATAAAAAAATGACTACAATTACATGAGGTATTTCCCATGCATTAGAAAATAAATACATAGTCGAAAAAACGTTGCAACATTCATCGCAACACATATGCAGTTATTTTCATTAACTTGGTCAGTTCGCCGGCCAGAATCAAACGAAAGTAGCGGCACACGATCAAACAGGCACTGAGGGATCTCAGGAAAGACTAGCGGCATGCTATCAAAGACAGTAGTGGTCCCTGAAACGAACGACGCAAGTTTCTTGCCGGCATTTCGCATCTCTGTGTTAACCACAGAACCGATCGCAGTGGACACGAACGGGAGACAAAGCGGACGCAGCGAACGGAGATACGGAAAACCAGGGGCGGCATCTCTCTTTAGTGTGGCGGTCAGAACCCCGAAAGTCTCCTGAGATCTAAAAAGGTGTCAAATTCTAACATGTCCCCCCAACCTTGCATTCCAGTTAGATATATACAGACCATGAAGAAAGCCATTTTATCATTCGGTTGCCAGAGATTTAAGATTCACTAGCAATAGTAGAATTTTGCTAGATTTCCATCTGCATTGGTGGCTACATTGGAGTGATTTCTTTTTCTGTGCACGGTATAATATATTTGTTAAAGTGATCAGTTGTCTAGTGCTTTCATTTTATTTCACTGGATTTTGTGTTTTTTTAAATTCTATTAAATTAAACTCATCTCAAAAGTTCCAGTGGTAAATTTAATGATATAACTATGATATTATTTCCAAAAATAATAGATGCTTAAATGCTAAAGTAACTTTTAAAATCGCAAAGGAATTAATAATTAATAAATTTAGTTAAGTCCTATATATATAGATGTGTGTGTTAACCATTAGACTCGCGAAGTGTTTTCTTAAATACATAATTAAATACGCGAGTGTATATAAATAGTCTTAACGGTAAATTTATCGCGCGTTAGAATATTATTTGATTTCTGCGGTATGATTATGTTGTCATGGTTTTTCTATATCTTTCTATAGATTGATCACATAACCTTGGCGATCCCAGCAATAAAGAAATCATACAGAGTCTTCCAGACTCGGTTCTTAAACTTCCAGATATATTGATGAAACATTTTAAATATAATCTTATGGCGGTCCGATGCGGCCTAGCTATCATAATTACATGAAAGAAAGCCCACCCAAGAACATTTAAATAAACCATCAAATTAAATTGCCAATCTGTAAGATAAACTGGAAGAAGAACAGTTGCCATTAGCGATATTTTATTTACTGCTCTACTGTGAGAGAGTACATATTTACCTGAACTGTGACTGGGCCTAGTTTTTCCTCACTAGATTTTAAACTTACTGGTCAGCTGCTATCATCACGCATTGAAGGAATTTTACCACCAGCTGCGAAATTAAAGAGACCACGACATTCTCACCCTTGTACCTAACTGTGACAGTGCCATCCCATAGACTCCTTTTTATATAATAAAACACAAGAACTCTTAGGCTTCACGTCCGGCGATAAGTGGGAATATTTGCTATCAGCCAACCTCGCTAAATCTGGGGCTGGACATCGAAGTACCAGACATTTTCATATATCAAGAGTGTAATTGCTGTTTATATAATTCTATAGAGTGCCTGATGCTTCAATCGGTAAGTGTGTGTGAGCATATGAGTGTGGGCCCTCACGAGCGTGCATGAATGACAGGAGATTTAATTTTTGCAAACCATTTGTTAACTTGCCTACCGGGTAATACATTTTCTGTATACCCTGCATTGTTCCTTTAAGTGCGATATTTTGTTAACTCTGTTTACCCCCGCCCCCTTTTTCATTTGCTTAGTAAAGGGAAAAACAATTGGGAATAACAGGATTTTTTTCTACCACCCATACCTAATATTGTAACCCCTCTTTCAGAGTAATTAAATTCACTGTTGGGTTACCTTACCTATGTTCCTGATAACTATCTATCTTTGGACTGGGTTTATCTTTGTCTAATACAAGCGGGAAGGGCTTAGTCGATATCAATCTTCTTTCCCCCCCCCCCCCCCCCTTGCCACCTTGTTATTTGTATTTTCTGTACTTATGATATTTTTTCCTGTAACACATGATACTTGTTGTGATTGATTTTAATGTTAATAAACAGCATAAACTTATTTAGCACTGTGTTGGAATACCAAAGCCCAAATTTCCCATATCTAATTAATATAGTTTGTATTCACGTGCGTCTGTGTGTTTGAACCACCAAATCGGTGTGAGCGCAGGTGTGAGTCTGGAAACTGGCAAATAATTGTTTGACCAGGAGAGTTTGAGGAGAAGATTGAGAGGAACGATTGTCGTAAATAAGTCTGTCCTTACTCTCCCCAGCACTCTGTGAAGCAACTATTTACTTTCTAACCCTTATTATCACTGAGCCTCACCATCATTCTCCACTCTAAACAGGACCACTATTTCTAAGACTCTTTCTCTCAAAATAAATTTACGACACTAGACAAAGTAGTGGAAGAGAGCTAGTTGAAAGGATTATCTTTGAATGTCAGCAAAACTGTATGCATGGTAGTTTCTAAGAAAAGACAAATACCAGTATGCTTTTTTGAACAGCAAAAGAAAAAAAATCAAACAAGTCAATCCCTTTAAATATTTAGGCTACATATTGACATCAGATGGCAGATGTGACACAGACATAAAGAAAAGGATCGCCATATCCAAAGAAGCCTTTACTAGGATGAGCAACGCAATGAAAAACAGAAACATCACCATAAGCACAAAAATTCGCTTACTTAGGGGCTACGTGTGGTCCGGTCTTTTATATGGATGCGAATGTTGGACAATGAGTAACCAAATGCTGAAAAAACTGGAGGCAGCTGAAATGTGGTTTTTGAGAAGGATACAGAGAATATCGTAGACAGAGAAGAAAACAAATGCCCAGGTATTGACAGCTGAGGGTGTTAATAGATAGCTCATCAAAACCATCAGGAAAAGACAAATGAAATTTATGGGACATATTAACAGAAGAGGAGGAGTGGAGGAATTAGTCTTATGTGGGAAAATACCAGTTAGAAGAGGAAGAGGAAGGCAGAGAAAGATGTATGTGGAAAGCTTAAACAACTGGGCAACAAACAACAGCTTGGGCAACAACAACCTTATTAGACTATCAAAAGACAGAGAAGATTGGAGGGTCATGATCGCCAATGTCTGTTCCAGACCAGGCACCTGAAGAATAAGAAGATAATAGTAACAATAGTGAACATAGAAGATAATATAATCATTATATAGGGATGGCATGTTTCTCATTTCAGCAATTCTTTGAAGTCTTCATTTCAGTTTTATTTGCATTTCACTCTAATGGATATTAAAGCAGTTCATCAGGGCATCTCTCTCTCTCTCTCTCTCTCTCTCTCTCTCTCTCTCTCTCTCTCTCTCTCTCTCTCTCCCTTTCTCTCTCTCTTCCTCTCTATATTTATTTGCTCCCCTTCCCCTTCTGGAGTAGAAATGAAAAGTTTCATTTGAAAAACGAAATTGTCCTTCCAAAATGTCAGCTCCACGAGAGAAACAGGATGATGGTATGATCTTCATCATCTCTCTTAAGAGAGAAACTGTAAGGCAATTAAAGAAGCCTGGAACAGGCTCTCCATATTGTGAGAGAGACAGATATAATTAAACCACAAAAAAAAAAAATAAGAAGGAGAATTAAATATATCAGATTCTACTGTGTTCTCTATTCTATGTCTTCCTATTTCGTGCCCGGACAGTTCGGATTGTTTGCGTCATGTATTGTTTGTTAACCCACTTTCTGGGGGTATGCTTAAAAATGCATTAATCTGACTTTTTTGTTTGTTTTCAAAGAGGTAACTGAATTTTCAAACTAATTTTTTCAACACAGTAATTCTACACTTAAGTTGTTGTTTTGTTATTTACATGATGCTTGTGCTTATTTGTGAGATTAAACTTTCAGCATGGCTACACCCTAAGAATTAACAAAAAGACCACGATCCACAATTGTGGGTGTTTTGTCTGTAGCCTAAAGAAATACGGAATGTTTTAAAAATAGTTCAGTCATATCATCATCCTCACCCTTTATTTCTCGAAGGAGCATAGACATATGTAAATATTCCTGACCCGTGGCATCAACTCAAGGTCTTTCCATGTACTGAAGTTATATATCATGAGTATTTATTTATATATCGAACACCAGAAGAATAAACATTATAAAGGATGAAAGTACAGCAGCGAGAGAGCACCGTGAATTCAAGTGGGCACACATTTAGTGTTTATTTTTAATTGTGTGCACCTTATTATGATTTTTATGCTCACGAAATAATATTTGTGAAATTTATCTTTTCATATCTCGTCTGGCTGCGTCCCTATCACAATTCCTTTTAAACAATCCACTCTTCAGATATCATTAGTAGTGACATATGGTTTTAACATATTCTTCGTTTTTGATATTGTGGTTCTCAGATCCTTTAAATTTCTCTTTTGGCACACACAGACACACCCACCCACACACGCACACAAAATTAGCACGTATTCTATATTTCTGCAGGTTTTTAGGTCAGCACAAATCCATCTGCATTGTTGAAGATGGTAGTGATTGTTTGAATAGGGTTATATGTAGCCACATGATAACAGGAGTGCAAGCGACAACCATAGAGCATGAAAACAACGAAGACTATATGAACTTTACCAGTCTCCCAAGACCACAAGTGCAAGCTTCAGTAGATCCTGTCATTAACGTGACTAATTATTAAAGAATTAAAATACCTAAAGAGTTTAGTATCAGTGATAACTACACCGTGAACAGACTGCAACAGCGACCATGTACCAGTAAAAGGAACAATTAGAATAACATGGAGGATTGTTCATAGCCTTACCAGGCAGTCCTCGTTCTGGAACTACCAGTGTAAGAGAGGTAGAGGTCGACCAAAGAACACATGGAGAAGAGAACTGGAGACAGACATGAAAAGGAGGAAGAAGGAAAGACCTTGAGTTGATGGCACGGGAGCAGGAAGGCTTGATGTAAGTTTGTTGAAGGCCTATGCTCCACGGGGAATATAAAGATAATGAAAGAGGCTAGTAGCTAACTTTAGGTTAATAATGAAAATAAATGCGTGCCTATTTCATTTCTTGACTTACGAAGTTATTTGCTTGTACACGTTTAGTGACATTTATACAAATAGGTACATATTTTGTTGTACATAAAGTGTACGTCTTTCTTTGTTTCTCTTTTGTTTGTGGACGCACAGACTCAGTACCTGATTATGTAACACTTGAATCTGCAGAAAATTACAGAGATAGCCTGCAAACAAACGGCAGCGACTCAACCGAATAAGTAAAAAGAAAGACACAGGGTGGACATTTACCGTCAACAGTGGATGCCCGATACACTAAGTTTTCTGTATAAGAATATTGTGGCGGGACTTTCTCCTCTGCTGTACAGAGGTAGTCCACTAATGGCCAAACTCTGAGTAAAAGGATGAGGCTTTTAAAAGGTATCAACCTTCGCTCAAGATTACTCTTATCGGAGATGTGAATAGAAGAATGATTCTTTTATTCACAGGAGCCTTACAACAGCCTTAAAACAATATGAGTCATACGGGTGCAGGCATACAATTCGCTCAATAGTGATTAATCGAACTATAAATTTAAATTTACATATAGACATGTTAATAATCATTTATAGGTTCTCAAGGTAAAATTTTTAAAAAAGTTGTTTGTAAAAATGAAGCGATGACATTTGTCATCATCGGACGATATTAATTTTTAGTGGATAAGAGAAAAAAATTGAAAATTTCCATTGGCTAAGCTGGGATGTTACTTAGCTGACGGTTTGAGGTCAACTGGCGTCTGCTTCAGTCTTTGTTGGTTCTTACAGGTTGTTCCACTGTTTCGTCTCTTCAGGAGTAGAGGTATTTTGGCATAGCACGTCCCTTGTAATTTGGCCGGGGTTACTAGTTAGGTTCACCCGTGTGTTACCGGGGCCCGAAAGGGGAGCAAAGAATAGTAACACTGCACCCTACCACGCATGTCGTAAAAGGCGACTAAGGAGGGTATGGGCATGGGGCTGTTTACCCCATCCCGTAAAAACTTCGCACAGTGGGCTGATCACCTGCTTGCTAACCAATCTGATTACGGAAACAATGATAGATTGTTTGGTCTGTTTTTGTTCCACAAAGACGCCACTAGGCGTGGTGGAAACAGCGATAGATTGATCAATTTGTTGTTGCCCTAAGACGCCACTAGGCGTACTGGCCACATACTGCTTTGCCGGTTGATGGCTAAGGATGGAAGAAGAAGACTAGTTAGGTTGCTTCGTCACGTGTACTCTTGAACCGTCTGTTGTCGGTGTCTGTAGCGCTGACTTCTCTGGCAACTTTGACCAAAAACTGAAAGAAGACAAATGTCTCTGCTAAGTATTGGGTCTACTGCTATAATAATCTGGCGTCCTCCTCTCCCATCCACCATTTTATCTTCCTTAGAAATGTTGCCTCATCCCTGAGTATTAAATTTGGACCCATTGAATCGGATGAAAGTGCTTTTGGATAGCGGAAGTCGACAATTGTAACATCTATGCATACATATTTATACATATAAAACTTACTAAAATGTTAGTATAATGAATATATACACTGCGATACCAGTATCAATTCCCTGGTCTCCGTGGAACCTTGGGCCACCTCTGCTATTGGTTCCTTGTGAGAAAACCCGCACGAAGCAATCACCAGTTCTTGCAGTGGTGGTTCATAAGACTAGTCATTTTTCGTGATGAGGTTGTAAGCACCATGTGCAACTGTAAATCCTCAAACAATTTATACATGTCAAATGCAAATATAAAATATACATATTACAACTTACCATAATAAATTTTGGGTTAAGAATTATATCCACAGACTTGATACACAGAAAAGGTCCGAATATATTCAGGCAACTGTTTTAAGATGCCGTCTCTCAGGTGGTTAGGGTTACTATGTTAGGTATTATCCCAACTATTCGCGCTTTAGGCAGGCTCTGAGGACCTGTGACTTCCAGTACTTTAGTTCAGGTTGTATCCTTTCTAATTTTAGAAGATCCTCTAGTATTATGTCCTGTCCTATGTTGGAATTTTGATTCTGTTCGTTATTGTGACGGTATTGCCTCCCCTGCTTTGCAGTAGTGGTCCGACAGTGGCCAAAACTCAAGAGTATCTAAAATGGGCCTTCAAAGGTGTCTACCTTTGCACAAGATTACTCTTGGCAGAGATGTAGATAGAAGGGTAGTGACACTTCTATCACAAAGGGAGTCTTCACAAGATATTCAGATAAGAGACAAAAATGCTGCTTTGGATGAGCACGTTAATTCTAGAATCTGCCGACAACTTTTGTGAAGAATTAAGCAATGATTAATTTTAGCTCGTTAGGCCCCCACCTCTGATTTACTCAGTGGAATTCTTATTATTCTGTTATAGCTCTGTTTAGAGTGTGTGTAGTAAATTGACTGAGACAAACATTCAGCATATTTAAAAAGATTAAATCGAAGTTTAAATTTGTAAAAATTACAAATAACACAATTTAATAATCACGTAAGTTTTAACAGTTTGGAAATAATTGAATAGTTTAGAAGAAAAGTTTCATCATTGATTGATAGTAGAATCGATGAAAAAAAATTCTCTTTGGCAGCGAATATTTTGCACCTAGCTGCCAATAGTAGTTTCTGCTCCCGCTGATGGGTTCTTTTTACACTGCTCACGCTCGTCGCTGATCAAGGTTGTAGGGTGTAGCTCGTTTCCCAGACATGTCAAGGAGAGTCTACAAAGTTGGTCCCTCGTCTTAAAGCGTAGGCCACTTGTCCCTTCTTGTTCCAAAGATAGTACTTTCTGCTGGTACCACCAAAAAGTATGATAAAGAATAGAAACGAAACGCTCTCCTGAGTATTGCGTTTCCCGACACATAATTTCTTCTATTCTACCATCTCATTTATCTCAGAATTTACCCTCGATGAGAATTAAAATTAAACCCTCGAGATAAAACTTTCTTTTACATTTAAATTGAATAGCTTTAGCTTTACATTACATTTAAATGAAAAAAGCGAATATTACAGATAGAATACGTTTACATTTACATTTCCACTGATTGAAAATTGTTCACAATATAAAGTAAATATGTTTTCTTTTATGTTTACACTGATTTGAAAAGTTTGAAACTTCCATTAATTTTAAAGTGCATACGTTAATGTCAACATTTACACTGGTTTGAAACTGAAAGTATTAAAATTAGAATGTTCATCATTTCTTCATCTATTCCTCCTTGCTCCATATGGAACATGGGACTCTTTATGCGTTTAGTTCTCTTTAAGAAACTAGCAATAAAGCAATCACCAGCCCGTGCAGTGGTGGTTCATGAATTCATCATTCTATACGCTGAGGTTGCCAGCCTCAAATAACTTGGACATCCACTAGCGATTTTTACATATTAATATTCACATGGTAATATATATATATATATATATATATATATATATATATATATATATATATATATATATATATATATATATATATATATATATATATATATATATATATATATATATCTTCTTCTTCTTCTTTGATCCATAACCGCCAACCGTCAAAGCAGTCAGCGGCCATCACGCCTGGTGGCGTCTTGTAGGGCAGCAACAAATTGATTCCACTTTGCTCGGTCGGCGGCCATCCTTCGTACAGTGCCCCAACTGTGGTTCATTCTTTGCATCTCAGCTTCCACAGTTCTCCGCCAAGTTGTTTTTGGTCGGCCTCTCTTTCGCTTTCCCTCGGGGGTCCATAGCATAGCTGTTCTTGCGATGGTATCAGGGTCCCTTCTGAGGACATGGCCAACCCAACTCCAGCGTCTGCCAGCTATGATGGTGTGCATGTCCTCCTGGTTACTCCGAATAAGTAGTTCTTGGTTGCTGATGGTGTTTGGCCAAAAGATTCGGAGAATTTTCCTTAGGCAGATTGTGTGGAAGGAGGACAGTTTCGACATTTCCTTCTCTGTTACTCTCCAACATTCCGCACCATAGAGAAGCACAGAAAGTACGCAGCTCTCATACAGTCTTAATTTGGTGTTTGTGCTGTACTGGGAAGACTTCCAAATGTTGTTGAGAATAGCAAAGGCTGTTCTCGCTTTATTCATTCTGTTGTTAATGTCCTTGCTTGTTCCGCCGTCAGGTGTTACTATGCTTCCTAGGTAAGTAAATGTGTCTGTCTGTTCTAACTTCTGGTTCCTTACTGTTATTGGCTCAGGATTGCCCACATTTAGTGTCATGACCTCTGTCTTCTTCAGATTGATGTTCAGGCCAACCTGCTGGCCATACTTATTCAGTCTATCAGTTTTGTCTTGAATGTGTTGGTGTGAATGCGCGAGCAGTGCAATGTCATCTGCATATTCCAAATCTTCCAGTGTAGAAAACGTTGTCCATCTAATTCCCCTTGGACTGCCCTCTGTTGTCTGGCGCATCACCCAATCTATGACTGTCAAAAATAATGTTGTTGATAAGGGGCATCCCTGTCGTACTCCTGTTTTCACTTCGAAAGTTACATTACTCGATCCAACACTGCACGTAAAGTTAGAATAGAGGCTTTTTTATAATGGAAACAATGCGGCTGGGAATTCCATAAGCCCTCAGAATTTTCCATAGGCTGTCCCTGTGTATGCTGTCGAAAGCCTTTTCAAAATCAACAAAGTTAATGTACAGCTGTCTCTGCCATTCTGAGCACTGCTCTATAATGTTCCTGAGGGCAAATATATGATCTGCACATCTTCTGTTCTTTCTGAAGCCCGCTTGTTCTTTCCTCAGTTTATGGTCAACTGCTTTTGAAATTCTCTGGATGATTATCCTGCCTAGTATTTTGCTGGGAACTGAGAGGAGTATAATTCCTCTCCAGTTGTTGCAGTCTGCAAGGTCGCCCTTCTTGGGCAATTTGACAATTGTTCCTTTACTCCACTCTGTTGGTGTTGTCTCAGTTTCCCAGACTTGTGCAAATAGTGGTTCTAATAGTTCTGCTGCTAGTTCAGGGTCTGTCTTGAATAGCTCAGCATTCAGATTGTCGTGACCAGGCGCTTTTCCATTTTTTAGCCCTTTGATAGCTGTGATAATTTCTTCTTTTCGTGGAATGTCTGTATTTACGTCTAAGTCACTTTCAGCCTCAGGAACATTCAGCTGAGTCTCTGGTGGTTCCTTATTCAGTGTTTCTCTGAAGTGCTCTGCCCACCTTGTTTCCTGCCCCTGTGCTGTGGTGATGAGATTTCCTTGCTTGTCTCTTACTAACGTTATGTTGTTTGCACCTCGTTTTCCACTGATAGCTTTAGTTATTTTATAAACTGTGCTTTGTTCATTTCTCAGTGCTGCCTCTTCTGCCTGTCTTGCAAGGTCATCCAGAAATGTCCTTTTGTTAGCACGGGTTTGACGTTTTACTTCCTTGTCCAGCTGACTGTACTGTTCACTATATATTGCCTTTAACCTGGGAGACTTAGCTTCTGTTTTCTTCCTTTTCATTTCCTTTCTCTTCGCTATGGTGTTTAGCGTTTCTGGTGTTATCCAGTCTTGGCTCTTTCTTTCCTGGAATCCCAAGCATAACTTGCTGCTTTCTTTATATATTGTTGAGATGGTGTTGAATTTCTGGTCCACATCATCGGTCTCTGTTCTTTCCTGGCTTTTGGTAATCAGATATCGTCTCTTTACGTCGACCACAAACGCTTTTCTGGTGAGGGGGTCCTTAAGTTTCGTGATGTTGTATCTTTTCTGTTTGACTGCAACTGGTCCAGCAGCTCTGAGTTTCACCTTCAGTCTTGCTACTACTAGGTGATGATCACTTCCCACATCTGCGCCTCTTCTTACTTTCACGTCTTGTAGTGCATGTCTCCATCTGCCATTGATCATTATGTGATCTATCTGGTTTTTGTCTCGTCCGTTTGGTGATTCCCATGTTAACTTGTGCACTTCTTTGTGTTGAAAAAGTGTTCCTCCGATGACCAGGTTGTTAATACTGCAGAAGCTTATTAATTTGTCCCCATTCTCATTTACTGTTCCACTGCCGCATTTCCCCATTACTCTTTCGTTATAATTATTGTGTGTTCCAACTTTCGCATTTAGGTCTCCCATTACTATAATAAGATCGTACCTGGGTACAGTTTCCATTTCCTTTTGTACCTGTTGATAGAACTCGTCCTTAATCTCTTCGTCGCTGTCATTTGTTGGTGCTTATGCAAATGGAAACATTGTATAATTGTGGTGTTGGTGAATCTCCCTCTCAGTCTTGCTCTTATTAGTCTGTTATTAATGGGTTTCCATTCCAGTAGAGATCTTTCCATTCCTTTCTTAAGGATAATGGCTACACCTTCGTTGTGCTGACCGTCCTCTCTACCAGAATAAAGTACTGTTTCCCCTGTAGCTGTTTTTATTCTCCCCATCCCTGTCCATCTGCTCTCACTTATTCCCAGGATATGTAGTTTGTAGTTCCTCATCTCTGCTGTAATCTGTCTCAGCTTTCCTGCCTCGTTCATAGTTCTGACATTCCAAAAACCAATTCTGGTTTCGTGTTTTGCGGTCTGGGCATCCGTTTTCATGCCAGTGGCTTCCTTTCGGCTTTCACCACTGTCAGTCATACGAGCCTGAGACTCCGGATGTCCGTCCCGCATCAAAGTATTTCCATTTATTGCTGTTTCCGTAACGTGTGTGATTTTTTACACAGACAGGGGTGTCGGCCCTGTATATATATATATATATATATATATATATATATATATATATATATATATGTATATATATATATATATATATATATATATATATATATATATATGTGTGTGTGTGTTAGTTCACATGTTAGTAATATAAAATGTAAAATGACAACTTATGCCAATCCTGGCTCACATACATTTTTGCTCAGATGGATACAAGAGACTTGAATCTGCCTCTTACACGCGTCTGGGGTGTAGTTTCTCTCTATGACTCCATGTGTTTTCAGTTTCCCCAGTCCCGGTTTCCTTATTAAAATTATATAGATTTCCTGGGCTAGTTTTGTAAGTCCGTCAAGATTCTCCAAGAAAAGGTACAGCCTGATAAAAGGAATTCTGAATTCTAACTCTGGCAAGGTCTGGTGTCGTCTTGGCAAGCGTGGATCTCACAGTGTCTTAACACTGCAACGTGTCAGGTTATATTCACGGTCCTACCCCGCTCTGTTTGTTATGGAGCTCAAATGATCAGCCAATCTGATTTGAATATTTTGCATGACTCATCTAGTGCAAAATTTCAAACATTACTTTTCTGAAAATGTGCTGTAAACATCCGATTTCCCTATATACCAACTCACAAACGCATCGGTAACCTCACACGACAATGTGTTTAAGATGTAACAAATTATTACTTTCATGTAAAGTAATTTCTTTGTAACAAGGTGTACCGGAAACGATTATGTCATGCTTGGCTGTCCAGAATGTGTCGCACAGACGATTAATCTCTTATCTGTCACGCCCCCTGGCCCAATCTTAGCAAAGCTTTGCCGCACTCTGGCAAACGCGATGTATTATCACCAACAAGGGGTGTCAGATGTTTGAACAAACAAACTCTCTGCTACATAGAAAACAGAAAGAAAAAGGTGCGACTCGGAAAAAAATCGCAATAAAATCAGTACAAAAATGAAACTGATACTGCCGTAGTGAAACAGAGATCGAAAGGGGTCGCTCCATTCTGTCACAGTTATCCTTACTGTCTGAGATTTCTACTTGACGAGATGGAAATTCAGCGCGTAGATCTTTAAATGCTCTAGGTTATAAGCGAAATTTTCGCTTCCAAACACATTTGTCTACATTGCGGAAAGATCCAAACAGAAGCAGTTTAGTCAAGCATTCAAATCAAAACTAACCATAATTAAGCGTCTGATTTTGGTAGAGGTTTCCCCAACCCTTATGCTGAACATTACTTCATGACAACATAAAATATTCCCCAGGACATGTTATTTTCTCGTACTTGTTTACCACAACAAAGTCATCTGCCGGAAGTGTAATATCCTTTCTCGTATTCAACTCCTTTCCATCTGGTCATGTCTGCAAAGTTAACCCATTATCTTCACATAACATCTCTTGCCCAGTTTGGAAAACCCGAGGCAACATGGTTTTGTGGAATGTTCTGCAAGTCCCCGAATAAAACGTACGTTATCTACATTCCCCGACACAAGACTGGGTTTCCGCCCGATGTCGTTTGGTGTAAAATATATTACACTGTTATCTCTCAATCTTGCGTCTGGCTTAACAATAATGATGGGCTATAAGTAGACTTTTAATCCGTCTAGTGTTGCCAATTAATCAAACAAACACGCCAAAGTGGCTACAAAACAGGTCAACCGGTCAGGTAATCCGGGTTGTGAGTGACGACGTTAAGATAACCCGAGGAGAAAATAACATCGAAAGATAAAGGCGCAAGTAAGACAATGAGAGGATGAAACAAAAGAAAGGGTAGCACAGGTCAGGGGCAAGATAGCTACAAAAAGATTTAGCGACTGACACAGGACTTGTCACAAATAGGGATTAGGTAAATATGATGCATGTGTACATTACCATCTTGATAGTACTAATAGAGCTGACAAAATCTTTGCTGCTCACCAGATTTAGATTAAAAACAAATAGTGGTAGTGGCCGCTGTTTGCATTTTTACGTCGATGTGATTTATGATTAATTCCTGGCATGTCCTTTGAAAATCAAAATCAGCAGAACAAATCAATTGCTTTAAAAAAATTATGGTAACTATATATCATAAGGTATAATCATGACGGAGTCCTTTGGAGACTTATTACATGCAGAACTGTAGGCTTAAATAACAGAGGTGTTACTAGAAATTTGCAATGATGGTATTAACCACCATCTTGAAAATATATCCATTCAGCGCAGGTGTGTTTTCTGTGGCAAATAAACCAAATTATTATTCCAATCCTTGTTAATCTTCTTTGCTAAAGGCTGTTTCATGAGGAACAATAAATCGTGAACAAGCTCATAAATAGTTAGCAAACTTTTTTTTTTCTTCATTGTGTCCGTACTTGGCTAAATGCGGGAGTGCGTAATTTTGTTAAACTTTAAGTTTTAAATAAATGCATTTTTATTAAATGTCTTAATTACCTAACACTTACTGCGTCTAATTGTATATGTTATTGTCATATAATATCATTCCGCTTTTAAATTACCAAAACAAGTTTAATGTGACTAAACGATTATAAGATCAACTTTAACGTATAAATCATGAAAATATGATGCTTCCAATATACGGAAAAGTATCGCAGCAAACATAGAATGTACGTGAGTACTTCTCACTACTAATCTTGCACTCCTGATTAAAAATGGTAGTCCCATAGCAGTTACTGCCTTAGGGGAGGGAAGTTTTAGAGACTCTACGATCCTAGCTATATGAGGTGAATTGACAGTTTGCCTTCTTTGCTGCATTTGCCTTCCGCAACTGAAGAAAAGAGTCAGGTATAAACTAACATGTCGGGTAGACTATAGCAAGACGCTACAAGTTTTGAACTCGAATACGGCAACTTTACAGCGCAAGGCAAGCACTGTACCCACTCATGCCAATGGGATGACCTCCATTTATGATACACAATTTATTTCTCGCCTGTACTTCGTAGTTTTTGTTAGGGTAAAAAAACAAAACCAAAAACAAAACCATTTTGGTTGTCAAGGCACCAATGTAATGTATACTGAAAGTTTCACTCGAAAAAAATACTGTAGTTGACAAGATATGGGTTAACTACCCTGTCTGAATCCCGGGGGTCTCTGAAGAGACTGAAAAAACATAAGACAACTACACCCGCAGGCATGTCGTACACGGTGACTAATACTGGGGCTGACAACCTGATCATGTAAGACCGCTTGCCACATAAACAACTGCTGCGTGAGCGAGCGAATGTTTGGTGCAATGATTCCTGCAAGGGAACCAGATGTAGTAGTGAATCTACGCGCCATAAGCAGCGCAAAATAAAATGATGATATATGTTAACTGGGAAAACATTCGTCTTCATAAACTTCCTTACTCATTAGAGGAGTTAACTCTTCCATGTCGCTTTGTAAAGCAGATTGCTGCCCAGTAACCAGGAGTTACTAACATGGCAGTTTCTATCCTTCAGGCTCCTGTCCCTTTCACGGTGACTAGCCATTATCTTTTTGTCTGGCCTGATGTTCATCTAGTGTGCCACACACTTTACTTTTCCGCTTTGCGATCCGTAAAATACAGAGATGAACAGGGCAGAGCCAACCACAGTACACCAGCAAGATAAAGGGGTAGAAGAAATTAGAGATCTATTGCAATCAACTTTGGATAGGAGATGGTAGCTGCCCCGATTGTTAATAGACGATTTTCTTCGTTTTTCTCCTAGCGATTCCTTGTTTGATTTTTTGGCAATCCAGTTTGTCACATAATTTTGGGTCGCGCTCTCTTGTCCATTGCGGCCTTATTCTGCGACAGTTGTTGTACTGACTAATTACGTGCTTTTCAGTGGTCGGCACCTTTTTCTTTCTCTGCTATGTAACAGATATTTGGTATTTACAATCATTTGACACTCCTTTTTGGTGATAATTCATCACATTTTCTTGGCGCTTCACAGCTTTGCGGAGATTAACGCAGGAAAACCCATATGGGCCTGGTCAGTTTCGCATAGTTTTGTTTGCTCAAGCCGTGCCAGGCGATAAAATTACTCGCCCGCAGACGGATTTTGTGTGCGCAAGCGGCGGATGAAGAGATGACTTGTCTGTGCGACACATTTTGGACAAACATGAATGACATTATCATTTCCTGTCTACTTGTTTCAGAGGCATTGCGTTAGAGGAAATTAAGATGTTACATCTGAAACACATTGTCGAAAGAGTGTACGGACTTGTCACTTCCATATATGGGAGACGTGACTGTCGTACAGATAGGTTGTGAGTTATTTTTGGCCCGTCTGAGTAGAGTGGATGGTGATAGGTACGTGAGAAAGGTGTGAGAAATAGATTTCACGGGTGGTAGCTTAAAGAAAAAGATACGTATCTGGAATGAGTAAGTTTCTCTATTCCAACCTATCTATACGACTATAATTTAGTACAAGACAACCTTGCCCTCCTCATACATATAAATATAAGTTTAACTACACACACACAGCTATGTGACAACAAGACACACAAACGTGAAAAAAATACGGTTACTTGGGTATCGGTCTGACCAACACACAAAGTTAACTTTCTTTGTTGTTTATTATCATTAAACTTGACAACACCAATATCTAAAGAAAGACCAAATGAAATAAGATTTACATACATATGAAATAGCAGAATAAATGCGCCCTCACCCTATGGAGAAAAGAACCCAAAAGTTAATAACCCAAAGGTCGAAGGTTAGCACTATGTTACAGAGTAGACAGTAAAGTAAACAAGTTCCTACTATATGCTACCCAGTAAAGTAAACAAGTTTAAGCAAATCCAATGTTGGTAAATTCCATGAAACAAAGAAAAATACTCACGCACTCTTTCACATAGTGGCCACTCAATCACTCTTACCTACTCTTGGTGATATCCCTTGGAAATACACTTTTTCCTGAACATATATAATGTCAGGTTCACTTCCCAAATTGGCCCCAGTCCATCCTCTAACAAATAAAGACTAGTGAGGTGAACGCCGAATATGGTGTTTGTTTTTCTGGTGAATAAAATTTCACCGCCAATAGTTGATGTAGAAACGTGCTCTTGGGGTTCACAGTTAAAAGAGGAAAATACTTCCAGTATTGGGAAACATCTGGTTGCTAAAAAAATGTTACCAATGATGATGATGATAATCCTATCGGACAACTCTATGTTAGAGCTCCGATTCTGCACAGCGTAAAAACTGGATACATCCGCTTCAATACAACTGTCAGAAGTCGGGAACATTAATGTTATTTTGTACACCCCAGTGGGCTGGTAAAAAAATTGTATAAGTTAAAATGATTCTCATGTATCTTTGAATAATACTCGCTCACAATTGAAATTGGTGACGCACAAGCCAAGAAAAGAGACTACATTAACCAATCAGTAAAAAAAAAAAAAGACCGCTGGATGCCCTTATGATAATTTCTGCGAAGAATACAAGAAACAATATATATATAAATTATGCTAATCCGATATCTACACACAAAGACGGGGACAAGACGATCTCTCTTCCACTCCGTCAGTCCTGATTAAATTTAAAAGGCACACGGTGTTTTCCTTTAGGCCTACACGGTCAGCCTTCGCTAGCGCTAAGTTTTAGGTCGGATGGAGTTATGCAACTCTCCCGCCCCTTGCTCGCGCCGGCAGTCAGCGTACAATGTTAATTATTATTTAATTATCCATATGCGTACTTACACAAATATTGCCTGTCGTTACTAGCTATTAAATTGTCGGCGTCTGTTAGTCATCGTATGGTATTAAATAATAGGCACTTCTACTAAATACGCACAATGAAATAAAGCGTGAATTCTTTTCTGTCACTATCAGTCGCGCCTAGCATATAAACCAGTCAGCTAAAACCGTCTCTTCTTGTGTGAGAAAGCGTGTGGTGAAAATTAACATTATAACTGAACATCTGGTATGAAATAGCTACGCGTTATTTTAATTTCACTAGTTTTAACAGCTAGAAAATCTAAGTGAATTATAATGGTAAAAGCTAACACTTTTAATTGGTAAAAGGTAACACTTTTAAATACGTCAGCACTAATTTCTATTACCAGAAAATCAGAATGAAAAATCCCCACGAATGCTAATAACACATTTTTCACAACAATGGTTCTAGAACTGCGTGCTTAGAGTATTCAACAATTCTGAGTGACAACTAATAGCAGGTTTAAGAAAACACAGTTTATATATCATTATATTTCTCTGATCTATAGATGTTGTTAATTTTCGCGCTACTGTGTGTAACGGAGAATTAGAAACAGAGTTACAAGATAAAGGCTTAAGGCCAGTCTTTCGTCGGCGTTTTCGACTGTCATCAAAAGACTTATTACGTGTAACGGGGTTCTGCCCGAGACTCGACATCAAAGCGTACTAGGGGAGTTTTGGATTTCCCTTCGTGGACTTCAAAAGATTCTGTGTTTTTCACGTGCGGTCTGTCAGGTATCGTATGATTGACAGATAAGTTCGCGTGAGAAGACGAGGTAAACAAACCTGATTCGCTACCTGTTATGACGGGCAGGTCACGAAAGTTTGTAAACACTTCGTTTGCTTATGTTCAGAGAAAAGAGGCGGGACGAAAAAGTAGCTTGTTTGAGTAAACAATTGCAGAAAATGCATTGTTTTGCTAGCAAATCATATATCGCTACGAGATTACAAAGACTGTCAGATTACTGTAGGCTCTTTTTCCGTTATACGTCACAGTGACCTTTTGCATCACGCACAGAATTTCCCATGTCGGAATAATTTTGACTTACCCCACCTAAATATGCAGTTTTGAAACGTTTAGCGGGGGTTCGGAATAGAGGAACCACCAAATTGCTGATTGGACTATGCCTAAATCGTAATAAACAACTGCGGGGGAGGCAAAGGGCCATATAAACTGACACTTTAGCCAGATTAGAACACTGTGAGAATCGCTTGCCAGAACGACAACCAGACTGCCAGAGTTAAGACTAGAAACAAGATTCATAAATCGGACCGGTCCATTGTTTTAGAAATTTTTGAGGACTTAAGAGCACAGGGGAAAAAACAACTCTACAATTTAAACAAGGAAAACCGGATTCTGAGGAATCTGGAACATGGAGTTAAAGTGAGAACTTATTATTAAAGTAATGTCCCACAAGAACACGTGTAAAAGGCATCTGCTAGTGCCTTAACCTACTTCTCTGAGCAAACAATCTGTGAGCCAATATTGACGTAAGTTGTACATTTTACATTCTTTATTTTTCATTACTAACATGCGAACTAATATGTATATATTGTCATGTGAATTTTAATATGTGAAAATTGCTAGTGGATGTCAAAGTCATTTGAGGCTTGCAACCTCAGCATATAGAATGATGATTTCTTGAACCACTATTACAAGGGCTGGTGACTGATTTATTGCTAGTTTCGTAAAGAAAAATAAAAAGTATAGGTAGTCCCAAGTTCCATATGGAGCAGGGAGGGAAAGGTAAAAGAAATGATGTACATTCTAATTATAATATTTACATTTATAAACCAGTGTAAATGTCTATGTAAACATACTCACTTTAAAAATAATGAAAGTTTTCAAGCTTTTCAACCGGTGTAGATGTAAATGACAATAGACTCAATCTATATTGTGAACATTTTTCAACCAGTGTAGATGTCACTGAAAACATATTCAATATATAATGCGAACATTTTTCAACCAGTATAGATGTAAATGTAAACATATTCTAGCTATACTATCAACCTTTTCTACAGTAAACATAAAGCTATTCAATTTAAATGTAAAGAAAGTTTTCTCTCGATGGATTAAGCTTAATTCTCATCGAGGGTAAAAGTCTGAGGTAGATGGGATGGTGGAATAGGAAGATGGGGACACATAAGTATTTGTCGGGAAACTCAATACTCAGAGAGCATTAGTTTCTCTTCTTTTACCATTCTAGTTGTTGGTACCAGTTGAGGGTACTATCTCTGGAACAAGAAGGGTACAAGTGGCGTGACGTCGAATCTAGACGCCATCATCAGATGGGGCTTAAAGACGAGGGACCAAATTCGTAGACACTCCCTGACACTTCTGGGAACGTGCTGCGCCCTACAACCTTGACTAGTGACGAGCGGGATCAGCGATCCAGTCTACCAACCACAACATCAGAAGGAGCAGAACCGCCAATGACAGCTAAGTAACACATAAAAGCTGCCAAGTGACCTGCTTTACAAACTACCATTACATAACACATTGATGATAATTTTCTGATAAATAATTATGCATTTTTTTAAAACCTTGTTAAAACCTAAGTGATTATTAAATCTGTTATTTGTAAATATACAAATTTAACGTTGATTTAGTCATTTTGAATGTACTGCATGTTTGTCTCAGTCAATTTGCTAAATACACTCTAAACAGAGAAATATCATAATAATAAGAATGATTAAATCAGGGTGGGGGCTTGAACGTGGATAAAATAATCATTGCATAAATCTTCGTAAAAGGCGCGGATCAGATATAAGTTAACAATTGCCCTGCCCAACGCAGCATTGTTATTGACTTCTGAAATATCTTATGAAAACTCCCTTGAGATAGAAGCATCATTATCCTTCTTTCTACAGCTCTGCCAAGAGTAATCTTGTGCGAAGGTAGACACCTTTGAAGACCCATGTCATATACCCTTGAGTCTTGGCCACTGTTGGCCCACTACTGCAAAGCAGGGGAGGCAATTCCGTGACACAGTGTTTATGCTGGATACTTCTTAACAGCCTCCGATTGGCAGAGTGGTTAGAGTGCTGGTCTCTCGCCACAAAGGTGCCGGTTTCGAATCACGGTACCGACACTCTCCAGCCTACCCAGCTGTAAATGGGTACCTGACTCTTTGAGCTAGGGAAGGAAAAGGCAGCGAGGAAGCGAACTGGTCACATCACCTCTCGATGCTGGACCTAGTATGGTGAAGCCTCGAACACTTCACTCCCCTACGGTAGTATCTGCTATGGGATAACCTTTACTTTTTACTTCTTAACAATCACACCTCAGGAGACCATCAATGAGATAGATATACGTGAAGAACAAATTTGATATAGCCAAACATGAAGACATACGATTATAAACAACGGTACATTGAGATGAGATACCTTCAACGAAAATTTCCGAATCGTTCGATAAGCCGGGCAAGAAATAAAAACAACTCTATATGAGCACTTGAGGTTGTCTAACACTTCACACTTTATGTCTTGTTTGTACCCCTGTCTTTGACACTAATTCATATGCGTGGGACTGATTGTGGTACTGCTCAACAGGGTGACAATACACTGGCATTGTACAGAGGTAATCCCAGGATGGTGAGCCTCAGCCAATACATCATTTGGGATTAAAACACCAGACCACAAGGTCTTTTAAATTTGGACATGTGCTCTAGTATAACCGATAGAACTTTTGTTAAGGTAGGAGAGAGCGACCCTCTCCAGAACGACGCAAAACTCCTATTTTAAAACTTACTTACTTACTTAGTCGTTCCCCTTCTACCGTGAGGTGTAGAGGTTTGGAAGAGAGAGCGCAAGGCTATCCTATCGGCTGTCTTCCTCCTGGCCTGGTTCCATTCTAGTCCTCGGTCCTTCAGAGATTGTCTAATGTTGTCCTCCCAGCGGACTCTGGGTCGTCCTGGGGGTCTGGATCCTTGGCTCTTTGTTCCCCATGCTTGTCGTGGTAGCCGATCTTCTCCCATTCTGCAGACATGGCCAAACCATCTTAATTGGGACTGTTCTACTTGCGTCTGCAGGGGGTAGGATTTAAGGCCTTGACGTATTGTCTGGTTGCGTACCATGTCTCTTCTTGTTACTTCAACCACTTTCCTCAGATACCTAATTTCTGAGGTTTGGATCTGGCTTTTGTGGGTTGTAGTCATTGCCCATGACTCGCATCCATATGTCAAGACTGGGACATAGGTGGAGCGGTATACAGCCATCTTCGTTTTCTTACCAACCTCTCTCTTGCTGAGGAATCCTCGATTTATGGCCTGAAAAAGTCTCCCAGCTGCTGCTTTTCGAGTGGCCAACTCTTCTTTGATGCCTCCCTTTCGGTCTATAATATCTCCGAGGTATTTAAAGTGGTCGACCTGCTCCAGGACCTGTTCTCCCAGCTTAATCTGATGTCTTCTTTCTTCTCGTGATATCACCATGGATTTTGTTTTAGAGCTGCTTATGACCATCCCTCTCTTCTCCAGCTCTTCCTTCCAGACTTGCAGGTTGGATTGGAGATGTGCCTCTGATTTAGCAATCAGGGCAACATCATCAGCAAATGCCAACTCCGAAATATAGACCTGTCTCATCTTCCAGTACCCCACTGAATACTTTCTTGTTCTCTCTTTACATGCCTGATGACATCATCCATGAGGAGTATGACTATTTTAAAAAATATATATATATATATATATATATATATATATAAATATATATATATTATATATATAAAAAAAAATAATATATATATATATATATATATATATATATATATATATATATATATATATATATATATATATATATAGGATCATTTTATTTCTGACCAGACAATATTTAGTGTATGATAACTTCAAGAAAATTTTACAGGAAACATTACGTGTTTTTTTTTTTTTTCGTACGCCCGCTAATACTCGAGGCGAAATCTCAGGTTATTATTAATGTCTAACCTGACATTGATTTTACGTGAGTATCCCTTTTCTTGTACAGAGACAGGTGTCCCTCGCCATTCAGGCAGACACTCGCCGATTTCGGAGGTACCCATTAGAGCTGGGTCGGCTCAGGAGCCGCCAATCCCTGGTCGACGACACTCCTTCAAATGTACTCGCCAGGTCTCGAGTTAATCTAGTCCAAATCCCGGTCGACGAAAAATCCTCAAATGCCGTCGCCCGGGTTTAATCCTGAATCACCCGGTCGCCAGAGCGGTGTTGTAACCACTACGCTAGCGCGGCTCCCGACATTACGTGTAATTTCAATAAAGACCACAAAAGATACATTATGAGGTTACGTGAATGAAGACACAATTTTAAGCGGTAACATCAGCTGCATTAGACTAGATACATTGGGTTACAACTTCAGTTTAGTCACGGTTTGACAAGATAATTTCAGTCAGGACTAAACAGAAATCTTAAGTGCCAGTTTGAGACGAATGCATTATGTCATAACAGATAAATATTTTCTTCTGGGTTACGCTGTTCCCAGATAACACTAGTGACACATTCATTATCATTGCAAAAGGTAGGCCTAGAGATAACCTTTCATACCGCTACTGTCTACTCTGTGCATAAGAATTTATAACATACACTTGAATCACTGCAGAAGTTAATAAAAACAGGACTTTGTAAACATAATGTAGGTACTGAATTAAAATAAAAACTAGCACAGACGTAACAATACATTACATACTTCGATAACATTCCCACAACCCACCTGATAGCTAGGTGTATTTTGATAAAACATAGTGCAGTATGCCGAATCGGTAGAGATTAAGTTGTTGTCGCATCCTAGCAGTGGCAGCTCGTTCCTATGGGACAGTAGGTCCTTTCCCAACCAGAACTTAAAAAACCAGTACTTGTTCTTATGTTTTAATAGTGACACATAACAAGTCCCTGTAAACATGTTAAAATTCCCTATGATTCTACTTCGAACCTTCCTCAAGCTGTCTCTTTCTCTCTCTCTCGCTGCTACTTCTTCTCATTTCCACCTCTTTAATGCGCATGCTTCGTCCTCCAATCCTTTCTGAGCTCGTGTGGTGACATATAGCCATTCTTAATACGGCGAAAGAATTGTTCGACATATGTTACGTTTCACAAGCCTAGCCGTTACAACGCTGTGGAAAAAATAAAACGTAAATGCGCATGTGCACAATACTCCAATGCGGATTCTTTTGCCTGTCTCCATGATAACTAGAGTTGTCTATTCTTGGTACTAAATAATGTAACTGTGTTTTTCAGAGAAACGAACAAACGCCTTGAAATAATTATCACATCACTCATTACAACAGCGGAATCGGAAATGTTTTTTTTTTCTCTACAATGAAGAGCGTTAAAGTTTACTTAAGGAACACGATAAGCGAAGCATGGCTTATTGATCTGCCGACACTGTTGATAGAAAAATAACTAATAGCATCTATCATAAACATCATTACTAAAATCCCTGACTGTTTGGGGCTGGAAAGAAAAATACACCTTTTAACAGGTAAATAATTTAAAGTAAGTATATTCTTCCAGACTGTAGGGAGTGACTAAGGGGTATGGCGTCGGCCTCAAATCTAAATTACCAGGTCCGCTCCCAGCACAGATCCTCGTCGGTGATATGGAGTTCGTGCACTGTGCTGAGATCCAGCTTTTGTGATCTAACGGCGGAGATCGGAGCACTGATGGAGTTTGCCGTGTGCAATGGGATGGTCGTTAAAAACCAAACCAAACCAATTCAAGTGGTAATTTTTCAATTTGTCAGCGTATAATAATTTAATATTTTTATCTTAACGATAAATAACCTGGACTTTTTTGTCGTATATGATAATGCCATGTTAAACCCTTGTTGTGTTATATGCTCGTACGCGAGTAGACACACGTGTAACTACAACATTATTTATAGATACGCCAATCAGCCAAAAAGCATTGGATCTGCCGTTGTTCAGCATCCATTCACGATGTACTATCACAGTAAGGCGATGGCTCCGTCTGGTTGGTCCTAGGTTCGATTCCCGGTAAGCCTATTACTTATATTTTCTTTTCTATTGTCTAGTACCACCCTTTATGTCCAACGAGTACCTGTTAATTACCTTTATTTATTTATTTACTTATTTATTTACACTCCTTATGGGGCATGGAGTCTCCACTGGAACTAGTGCCATTGAATGAAGGTAGCACCCAGCATTCAACTGCTGTTTTTGTGGAATTTGTTCTACATGATAAGGTTGCAAGACGCATGGACAACCTCATATCGGCCGCCTTGTATGAAATGTTTGAGTGTGCAGAAGTCCATATTAGTTCGTTGTCTCTTCCGCGCCCCCTGGTTACTACATGGGGAGTTCCATGACAAGCTGCCCAACAAATCCGCCCCATCTCTCCATTGTTGTCGAAACTTTTCCATCAAAACTCTGTCATGATTCACATTATTCATATCATTGTACATATCATTGTTCATAGTGTTTCTAATGCTCATTTACTTATTGGAATCACTGTCTGCATAGAACTCAAAATACCGTGTCAATTGACGAACCAATACCATAGTTGTCTCACAGCTTCCACATTGAACAGTTTTTTCCCCCTCAGCAGTTCTACCTTATCCTTTATCGAGATGGACTGGTGTGTAGCGCTTGACACTATCACTGACCCGTGCATCTTTCTTAGAGGTCATGACTGCGGGTATATTTAAGCAAAATAAGCTAATAATAATAGGAATTCAATGAACCACCACCAAAAACTGGAGAATAAATATTCTAATGTCAACATGCTACTGCAAAACCAGAGGATGTGTTGGGGTGTCAAAAGTGTTCAGTGTTTCTTCGCAAAATCTGAGTGTGGTGGACGAGATTTGTCTAGCAGCACTTCGCTTACACAATTTAGTCCAGGGTTTCTCAACCGGGGTTCCGCAAGAGATCACTAGTGGTTCCGTGAGAGATGGTGACTGAAAAAAAATAAACGTCGTTTCTTTTAACTTTGCATTCCGGACGATGTTAGCGTTTGCAGTGGTGAGCAGTGACCGAGCAACCCGGTTTGGCAGTGTACAATAGGGCCGTGTTCACTCTTACAATACCATATTTCATTAGCTTCTTGTAGAGTAGAAATTTATGATAAGACTTTCATGCCAACTTGGAAAAGGTTAACAAATCAAGTAGGAAATTTAAAAAAAAATGATAATAATAGGGAAAACCTGAAGTTTCTTCTACCTACACTATTGACTAGCATTAGAGTTGAAATATTTTGTGGAAAGAAGGAACCACAAAAAAAAGTGCAGACTAATAAGTTGGCCAAAATAAACAGATCCACAGAAAAAAAGCATTCTCCGCTCAAAATTGACAATTTTTATTGGATTATTGTATTTACAACTTACTGATCACCCTACGGTACCATGAGCTGTTGATATAATACTTATTATGCAGGGGTTCCCTGAGATCTGAAAATTATTTCGAAGGTTCCTGCAGGATAAAAAGGTTGAGATTGGCTGGTTAAATCGGAGTTCATTTCTTATCACTAGTAGGGACATTATTATTCATAGATCTGTCTTTAATATGTCTACCGTTGTTTAGCTTGTTGTTTCTGGTACATAGAAATTTGTATTATATCCAAAGAATTTTTTTCTCTTACTACTTTTAGCCCCAGAGGTTTGTGCCTTTTGTTTTTATTTTTTTGTTTTAACCTTTACTCGCATAATCCATTTTCCCACTGACAAATGACTTCTACAACAAGAGCGTTTTTTGTTCAGACTTCTCCCCATATATCTCCTTTTTAAGTATCTCAACGCACATTTTAATCTTCTGCAGATCTTCAAAATTATATCTCTGTGTTTTTAGAGTTAAGAGTTCATGTTCTGAAATTAACACAGGAGATAGAAAAAAAATTAATTATTATTATAAAGGATATAAAATAAATATTATGTATTTCATTGATGAGATACAAAGGGATATTCAACAAGCTATTATCACGGAAAATCATCTTAATGGACAATTGCCAAATACGAAATCTACAACCACTTACTTACTTAGTCGTTCCCCTTCTACCGTGAGGTGTAGAGGTTTGGAAGAGAGAGCGCCAGACCATTCTATCAGCTGTCTTCTTCCTGGCCTGGTTCCATTCTAGTCCTCGGTCCTTCAAAGATTGTCTAATGTTGTCCTCCCAGCGGACTCTGGGTCGTCCTGGAGGTCTGGATTCCTGGTTCTTTGTTTCCCATGCTTGTCGTGGTAGCCGATCTTCTCCCATTCTGCAAACATGGCCAAACCATCTTAGTTGGGACTGTTCTATTTGGGTCTGCAGCGGATGGGATTTTAGGCCTTGACGGATCGTCTGGTTGGATCGTGTGGTCTACAACCACAACAGGAAAAAATCAACAAAGAATATTAATGAGAATAATGCACTATCTAGAACGCCATATATTATATTCTCGAAACATATAACATCTCGTATATTCTAAATGGGTTATAATGGGTTTTTTGTAGCAGTGGGTCTTAACGTGGGCCTTGTGGACCCTATGGGGCCATGCCATATTTCTAGGGGGCCACAGTATGATGGTAAAGTACCTTGTTTCCAGCTAACAATGACCAGGGGGGAGGGGGCACAGTATGATGGTAAAGTACCTTGTTTCCAGCAAACAATGACCAGGGGGGAGGGGGGCCACAGTATGATGGTAAAGTACCTTGTTTCCAGCTAACAATGACCAGGGGGGAGGGGGCCACAGTATGATGGTAAAGTACCTTGTTTCCAGCTAACAATGACCAGGGGGGAGGGGGGCCACAGTATGATGGTAAAGTACCTTGTTTCCAGCTAACAATGACCAGGGGAGAGGGGGGCACAGAAGTAAATGAGGCTCAGAAACGGGGACGGGGGGCATGGAAAAAAAAAAAAAATTTAGAACCCCAGATTTCGAGTATGTGAAGAGAAAATATGGAATATCCGCAAAATAACACTGAGATGGATGTTAAGAACTTATGTTATCATCAATTTATGTCTGCTCCCGGTGCCAATTGTTGTCATAGCCAGGAGTGGAATTGAGGACGAGCTCTCAATATCTGACCAAATGCTCCTAAGGCGTGCGTAACACATAGCCTCTGACAACAAAAGTCCAACTCCTGGCCTTCTCGTGGCGGCACCGTTTAAAAACTAACAGGAGAAGGGGCGAAGGGCGAGTGCCTGGCGCCTTAAAACCAGATTGCTCCAGGTACATTTTTGAATGTACCTGCAAGGATACTTGGAGAGGAGATGGGCACCTATGCAGGCCACCAAGAACCACTTTTGTCAGTAGTGAAACGTCGAAAGCTTGCCTGGTTTGGGCATGTAACTCGTCATGACTCCCTTTCGAAAACGATCCTCCAGGGAACAGTCGAAGGTAAACGGAGAAGAGGAAGGCAAAGAAAATCCTGGGCTGATAACATCAAAGAGTGGGCAGGACACGGTTTTTCCACACTTGTACGCATTGCTGAGGATAGAGAGCAGTGGAGGACCCTGTCTGCTGATGCTTCCACAATGGCACCCCTACGACCCATGACGGGTTACGGGTTGAGATGAGATGATGATGTCTGCTCCCTATGGAGCAAATAGCTACCGCTTCAGCTGGCGCCTTTTGCAGAAAGCATCTACCAAAACATTAACGTGTTCCTACGGCAGTAGGTTCTGAAGCATTTAGTTTTAGCTAATGAGGTCGCCAGTCATATACACAGTCTCATTAGTCGCCTCATACGATTTGATTGTGAGAACAGAAGCCCTAATCTATTTATATCCCATCAGATAGCCATGGAAACTACACATGAATTACAAATGTTCAAGTCAAATACACATATATATAAGTAGGTTCGTCGAGCATAGCGAACATGCAAAGCAAATAAAGCGTACCTTTTTTCCGCACTGACAACTGTGTCCTTAAGAGAAGAAAAAGATACAGTTCGTTTATTTTTTTAAAGCAAAGCTTAGTTTATGGCCCATCAAATAACTGGGCCAGAGCTTGCAACCACAGGCGGTAATTTTAAACTTGTGTATACAAGATGATGTATCCCGGGTTGTCATTATAAGGGGGAGGGAGATGCAGAGAATAGAACCATTGAGGGCTGTTAAGTTAAAGGTAAATTTGGAAGGTTTTGCGTGTGGCTACCAATCTCATCACGTAAAACTAATTGTTTGAGAAACCAATACCGGTAGTACGAGACCTCGTGAAGTGCAAATGTGATAATTTTATTTTGCAAGATGGCTAAATACAGCGGTGCTCAGTAAAAGAGTAACAAGAAACAAAAAGTTGTATACGCAGTTATGTGTTACTAAATATATATATATGCAGGCTGCAGAATGCACAAGCTTCCAAAGCGACATTATACAAGAATGCCTTCAGTTTACCTGGTGTCATGTTTCCCCTTTCTACCTGTTGCTTATGCCGTAAAATGCCACAGGTCAGGTTGCAAATTGGTTTCCAATCCAGCGCTCTAAATATGGCTTAGTTTTCTGTCATGTTCTATATCGTTAAGAAGTATGTACTGTTTGAGGATTGTTCAGTGGCACTGATATATGAGGCCCGTGCAGTTTCTCAGGGTTATCTGATGAGACAAAGAAAGTGTAAGACTTCTACTCCGTTGGTCCTATTTGTACAATGTGACTAGTATGGGATTATCCATGAAGCGGGCAGCACCATCATGTAACACAAATTGCCACAGAAACCACCACTACAAGAGTATGTGAATACTTGTTGAAGGCTTCCATCAAGGGGATCAGCTACAATGGTAACTCCATGCTCCATAAGGAGCGAAAGGAAAATAGGATGATTGATGTTTGAATCTTCTGTCTATTCTTTAATTTCGTGTTTATGCCATTACCTCTATTTGTTGTCATTCTTGTTGCTGGTCCATCTGTATAAACAGAGCTGGCTCTGTGGATTTTTTCGAATGGTACAACATCTCGTTATGACACCAGCTTTTCATATAAGCAAATAATTATTTACAGTCAAATTTAATTTTTCAACTGTCTTGTTAAAATAGAGTTTAAATGTTCTTTTTTTATTTTTTAAAAATGCATTTCAGCGCCTCTTAGCCGTATCACTCGCACCAACCCAGAGCCGTCCGTGTGTATATACGAGGGGAATTCAGTAAGTAGGTCACAAACTGATATGGGATAGTTGAAAATTGTAGTTGGTAGTTTCTAAAGGTGCCATTAGGTGTCAGCAACATCCAGCTTGATGATTACTTTAGGTAGCAGACGCCAGGTGTCGCATGCGCAGCTCAGATAAAATTAGCGACCGTGCTCGTGGAGTGTACGACCGAAGAAGAGCGTGCTGTTGTGCGTTTTCTTCGGCAAAAGGACTTCCTGCAAAGGATATTCATAAGGAAATGTTTCCTGTTTACGGTGAGAAGTATTTGTCGCGTAAAGCGGAACATAACTGGGTATATAAATTTTCTCAAGGACGCTCAAAAATTGCTGATGAAGACCGACCTGGTTGCGACAGAAGCATCTGTGCGGCGGGTGGGGGGAGATGATTCGAGCTGACAGGCGAGTAACGATAGACAATGTAGCAAGTGCAATAGCGTGTTCTTATTATTTAGCCTACAGCATAATGCATGATCGTTTGAATTTCCGGAAAGTGTGCTCATGGTGGTGTAGCGTGAGGTTTTTATCGTATATAGGATCAGTATAGCACTGACAATACAGAAACAGAATTTCTAGAGGAAAATGGTGAAGTCCCAGTGTATGAGAGAACTACTGGCATCACAAATTAGTTACGGCTGTGAATGATCTGATCTCGAAAAATTAGTAGAGTGGAGACAGTCATAAAATGCCACCCCGCTGGGTAACTAACTGTGATATTAAAACAAGGAAACAGATTTCACTTAACAATTATAAACTTGACAAGTCGTTCAAATACAATTTCCTTATTTATTAAGTACAGTATATACACTATCTACTCTTGTGCTGAAGGGTGGATGTTGGAAGATGGAATGCAATGGATTTGTAAGTTTACATATGATTTACACACACACACACACACACACACACATACACACACACACACACACACACACACACACACACACACACACACACACACACACACACACACACACACACACACACACACACACACACACACACACACATATATATATTACAAGTCTTCCAATTATAGGAAAAAAATTATATCAGCTGTGCTGTTAATCAATTATAGAAACTTTATCAGCTGTGCTGTTAATCTTGTCTCTAACTACGCTAAATCACTTTTTCTTCATAGACAGTAAATTGCTCATACTTGCCGACGGAAATGGTACTAATGTGTACTCATCTCTTAAAAGAGTTCTGTCCTTCTTAATTTGTTGCACACAACACCCGCTGATGATCGTTACTTTAGCCCATCCAAGACTGAGGGGGACTAAGGATGTAGCTCCGATACAACCACTATGCTCCTGCGAAGTTCCAGGCAGCAGGATTGACCCGAACATACGACCTCAGGTTGGATGACACGAATAAACATGTAACAAAGACAGATGGGGGCTAATTTCTGTCATCAAGCCCACCTATTTCTAGTGTATATGAGATGAGCGTGTCTCGGGTGTCTGCATGTAGGATGAATGACAACATGGCTCAGTATGATTTAGCAATAGCGAGACAAGACAGGTGTCTACTTGCAAAACGTTCTTTCTAATAATTCAATACATGAATACATCCAATAATTTGTACACCTAGGTATGATACAACCGTTTCCTTCCACCTATAATATACCAGGCCATCTCTGATAAGTGCTATACTGGCTGGTAAAATATATCCTAACAATACTGTTGTAGTTATATGAGTCCTAACAAGGACTGTTAGGTTATATTTCGGGAAGGTTTTCTTCTTCAACAATCATACCAGGAAATACAATCATTATACCTAATTCCTGTAAAGTTTCTTTCTTCTTTATTTCCCACTCTGTAAAGTGTCAGTCTGTATGCTCTGTAAGGAAGAGTGGTGTGTTGTTGAGATCAGGCATGCTCCAGTCTACCCAGCTGTAAATGGGTAACTCACCCTAGTCCTGAGTTAGGGAAGGCAAAGGCTCCAGGGGAAGCAGGCCCTAAACTTGGTCACTTCAACCGACGCAGGATGGTGTATGTATGAAGTAGAAGTGTAGAGTGTGATTACCGCGAATGGTGTACTGTTCGTGTGCTGACCAATATAACCACTCATACACTTGTGTCTACAAGGCACCAATGCAGACTGCTGGAATCTTTGTTTACTCAATTTATTCAGACGTACACACTGGGACATACGAGTACATCATGGTATGTTGACATATCAATTTGTAGGTATACATAGCAGATCTGAAGTCATGACACATTCAGAAATAATGGGCAGTACATCAAAAGTTCAATTGTCATGATACATTATGGCCGCATTCCCCTATCTGACTAAACGCGTCAGTGAAGGCAGATCGGTAAATAACTAAAGTTACTTGACGTCCATAGTTTGTAGCATATATTATGAAACCACGAAAGAGGGGGTTTCTAGCAAGATTGAGATCTCCCTGTCACTGTCCGATAATAGGATAAATAATCTGTTCTCTTGGCAGTGATCGAAACATATGATGACCGAAATCTAACATGGCCGCCTCCCTGAGTTGTCGTTCACTCATTCATAGGAAGGAGAATATAAGCCAGAGTTAATTTATAATGGGTATATAAATGATTTCGTAAATGTTCCCATACAGCTCTACGGTGATCAGGTTAATTCACGTAGCCATAACCGCTGCAGGAAAGTCTGTCATCTTCGTCGATACAAAACACGACCCTAGCGATACGAAGCACAATGTTCCATCTAGGTCGAATCGACATGAGATCATCAATATAGGGTCTGGCAATACATGGAGTCCGAATTATACATTGTACCGTACCTTAGGAGAGTCTCTAACATAAACTATAGTAGAGATACCATCTCCTTTAGAAGAAAACCACTTCATGAATCATATTTCCTTAAGAATCTACCAGCCCTTTGAAAAGTGCGTACCCGCCATTATCACGGTACATCGGAACTCATCACGACTTGTCAAGACAACTCATACTTCCGCTAGACCGGAATAACAAGAATCTAGTCCCGCCTACCCATCCAAAATATACAATATAGGACTGATTCTACTTGTACTAATAACACTAGTCAACGACCAAAATGTACCAGAAATGAAAATAGCTGATCTTAACTAATTTTGGTGTGCTGAAAACGAAAATGACATTAAAAAATGTTGATTGGCTCTAGTTTTCAAGATATATGCTACTAGTTTATTTAATTACGGTCAATTTATATATATGACGCAACTGTTGTGGGCGATTGCATAATTTTTTTCTAATGATCAATAAAAATGTAACTAGAAGTTGATGATGCAATCCTACCTATGATTACATCACCTTTGTGTATAAATATCTTATCTCTGATAAAATTTTGCCATTAGTTAGTGCATTTGTCCTTATCAAAAGTATCGAAGTTAGAAATGCCTAGGACATGCGCGAACAGTGCTAATAATTTCTGTGATATATGTGGTGAGGTGACATTTCTATCACAAAAACAAAATATAACTAAAGTGATTAAGAAGGCGTACAGTTTGTATTTTGGCTGCAGAATAGGAGATCAAGATAAGAGCTGGGCGCCACACATATGCTGCAATACATGTGCAGCACATCTTAAACTGTGGATGACTGGCAAAAGGCAAGCTATGCCTTTTGCAGTCCCAATGATTTGGAGAGAGCCCCCTGATCATCTCAACAACTGTTACTTTTGCATGGTCCCTCCAATTGGGAAAGGCATATCAACGAAGAAAAAATGGACTCTGGAATATCCAAACATCCCCTCTGCAATACGTCCGGTACCACATGGCGATGACCTACCAGTTCCCAAAGTGCCAGAATCATTTTCAGCTGCTTCCACTGATGAAGAAGGGGACATTGGTGGTCCTGAACCATCAACCTCAAGCGACCCAGATTTTGAGCAAACTACATCCACTAAACCACACTTAATAACCAAAGGTGAACTGAATGATCTTGTAATAGATCTGAATTTACCGAAGAACAAGGCGGAGCTTTTGGGTTCCAGATTGCAACAGTGGAATCTCCTGGCAGAAGATGTTACAATTTCTGTGTATAGGAACTGCCAGAAGCCGCTTATTACATTCTTTTTTCAAAGAGGGTGACCTTTCTGGTCACGCAGTTCATATGAAAGAAACTTATGAAAACATTAAGCAGCTTTTGAAGTGTATAAACTACGATCATCATCATTGGTCACTTTGCTGTGACTTAAAAGTGGTCGCTCTTTTGCTTGGACTACAGGGTGGATACACCAAGTACTGTTGCTTTCTATGTGAGTGGGATAGCCGTGCACCAAGTGACCATTACATCAGAAGACATTGGCCAATCAGGCAGTCATTGCAGCCTGGCGGTAAGAACGTTGAGAACCCAGCACTTGTCGACACCAGCAAGATTTTGTTGCCACCCTTGCACATTAAGCTGGGTCTCATGAAAAACTTTGTCAAGGCAATGGAGAAAACAGATGAGGCTTTCAAATACCTCATCAGAAAATGTCCAAGACTGAGTGAAGCTAAAATAAGAGAGGGAGTATTTGTTGGTCCGCAAATTCGAAAACTTCTTCATGATGACGAGTTTCTTTGCGTGTTGCATGGCAAGGAAAAAGCAGCATGGCTAGCATTTAAGTCAGTGGTGGACAATTTTCTTGGAAACAACACATCTGATAATTACAATGAAATTGTAGAAAATCTCCTTCTGAAGTATAAGAGTCTTGGCTGCAACATGTCTTTGAAAATTCATTTTCTGGATTCTCATCTGGATTTCTTTACGTCAAACTGTTTACGTCAAACTGTGGAGCGGTCAGTGATGAGCATGGTGAACGATTTCACCAGGACATTGCTGCTATGGAGACAAGGTATCAAGGCAATTGGAGCCCTTCAATGCTTGCTGTCCCCGTTTTCCAGACTTGTGCAAATAGTGGTTCTAATAGTTGTTGCCCTACAAGACGCCACTAGGCGTGATGGTCACTGACTGCTTTGACGGTCGGCGGCTAAGGATCAAAGAAGAAGGGTTCAAATGTGCCTTTTTAAAACATGATATGTGAACTTTAAATAATGTTTTTATTTTTTCTATCATTTTATGTTGAAATATCAATTAATTGAGAATGTAACCACAATTTTTATAATGCTAAAGTAGAAAGACTAGCTGTTCACCCCAGAGAATTAAACAAGCATACATTATTTGTATTACTGTAATGTAAATTCATCATTTAAAAAAAAACCAGAGCCAATTGGTGAATTTCATTATGATATTTGAAATCAGCATGTCAAAATCAATAAGAAATGGTATATTTAATTTCTGGTACAAAAAACTTTTGAAAATTTGTTGACTAGTGTAATATGTAATACATATGAATTCAGGCCATAAACATAATAAGCAAATTAATCTATTTTCTGGCCCTAAAAATAAGTACAAATATAAGAGCAATATCCTTGCGCCGGATCAATATCAAAAACGATTACTCCTATAATCAAAAGTGTGAATCAAACATGGATTATCTCGCTTTCCCCATAGACAGCATTCTCATACACAAATGAATGAATGTCTATATTTTTCCCATATTAAATAGCCATATCGATTTTTGTAATATGTGCGTCAAAATATGCACGCAACAGATTACCACACCCCTCGGGAAAAAAAAATGGTACTTTTTTTTTTGGAAACACATCTAGGAGCAACATACAATAGGCTCACAACGCACCAATAACAATGCGCAGATGATAAGCATAAGTTTTATGACCTTAGAGAAGGTACTTCTCTAAGTATTAATATTTCCAGAGAGGTGTCACCAACGCATACTACAATATTAGCAATGACACAATTTCCACATTAGTTTATACATCAATTTCATCTAAGATATCTTAACATCATGATCATCAAAGACGAAAAACATTGAAAGATCAGCGGTGAATAAATATCAATGAACCGCTAAGTAGTGTTACAATCAATATATGATATATTACATATGTGTACACATTTCAACATAGAAACAACTGTATCAAAGTTGTATAACAGTTATGAATCATGTGGGCATCTAGACAAAATATCTGCCATCACATTTTCTGACCCACGGATAGCTCGCACCGAAAAATGAAATGGCTGTAGAGCAATCGCGTATCGCGTTGATCTCGCGCTCTTCAGATTTTTACTCTGAATAGCCGTAAGAGCTTTCTGGTCAGTTTCCACAATGAAATGCGCGCCCAGAAGAAATCTTTGCAGTTTAAGGATTGACCAAACCATAGCCAATAATTCACGTTCTAGGACCGAGTAATTATTCTCTGCGGCATTTAATTTCCGAGAAATATACATCACAGGATGCAGAGTTCCAGAGTACTCTTGCATTAGTGCAGCTCCAATCCCGGTGGATGAAGCGTCACTACGAAGAATAAATGTCTTATCCTTAGAAGGCAATACTAGGATAGGTGAAGTAGAAAACATAGTTTTAACCTTATCCAAAGAGGATTGACATTCTTGAGTCCAATGGACTACATTAGGAGACCCTTTCTTTAGCAAGGAAGAAAGAGGTGACATAATGGAGGACAGATTCGGGATGAATCGTCCATAAAATTGTATTAGACCTAAGAGACTTCGTACTTGCTTTTTAGTCTTAGGAATAGAAATGTTAAGTATCTTACTTGTATTATGGTCTTCTGTTTTTAGGAACCCATGACCAACACGGTGTCCTAAGAAAGATATTTCGCTAAAACCAATACATGCTTTCGATGGTTTCGCTGTCAGGTTATGCTCGCGTAAGATAGACAATAGTTCATTTATACCATTATAGTGATCGTTCCAAGTATCACTGAAAAGACAGATGTCATCAAGATACGCAATGACATCTGAGCGATGAGATAGGATTCGACGCATCATGCGTACAAATGTTGCATGAAATTCCATTGGAATAGACCCCTAGGCGTCGAAAAAGCAGTAAACGGTTTGGCGTGTTCGGATAGTGGAACTTGCCAATATCCCTTAGACAAATCGAGTTTAGTAAAGAAGTGAGAATTCGACAGTCTCGTAAGTAGCTCTTCTAGTAAAGGCATAGGTTCCGCATCAAATTTAGTCACTTGATTCAATTTGCGATAATCCACGCAAAGACGTATGTTATTGTCTTTTTTCCGTACTATAACCATCGGCGAAGAATATGCTGATGTGGATGGTTCAATAATTTTTAACTCTATCATCTCATCTAACTCTTTCTCTACCTGTGCTTGAAAATGTATCGGGATAGGATACGGTCTGACTCTTATAGGACTATGGTCAGTAAGAATAATGTCATGTTGAATGACATCAGTTTGACCAGGAATGTCAGTAAGGACATCCTGAAATTGTTCTAACATAGTAGAAACTTGTTTCTGCTCTCCTGGAGATAATTCTGGAGAAATTGCAACATCTTTCCATGATTCATTAGAGTGAAGAGGAATCATTGGAAAAGGTAAATTTACATCCGAGAAACTCGTTTCCTCATCCTGTATTACTGACAGAGATGAGTACTGTCCATGTTGGACTGGAAAATCGTCCGTTGCCTGGAAAACAGGTTGTAAATAATCAGGACGTTCATGGAATTCCGTGAGCATGTTGATGTGGAAGGTTTTACGCTTCCCGTCAATATCGACGATATAGTCAACATCGGAAACTTTTGATATTATATCGTACGGACCTTTCCAAGAAATGAGAAGTCTATTTTCCCTACAAGGTAGCAAGACAAATGCTTTGTCACCTGGACAAAGTTGACGCAAACATCTCTTTTTATTGGCAAATTCCCTTGCCTTCTGTTTCGCAAATTCAGAAGAAGCAGTTGCCAATTTGCATGCTTCAATAATCTTGTGTCTAAGTGCGATGACATATTCATAAGAGGATTTTGTGTCATCGACAATATTATCAGCAGTTATAAGATCATGAAGTAAGGACATAGGACCTCGCGGTTTCGCGCCAAAGACAAGTTCAAAGGGAGAAAATCCTGTATGTTCGTTGGCGACCTCTCTATATGCAAAGAGAGCCGCGGGTAAAACCCTATCCCAATCCTGAGGATGATCTTCCGTTATCTTACCTAGTAGGTTTTTCAGAGTTCTATTCAAACGTTCCACCATCCCATTGGACATAGGATGATAAATACTACTCAGCGATCTCTCTATCTTCAGAGTCGACATTACTTGAGACATGGTATCCGATATGAGTTGGGTACCATGGTCGGATAATATTTCTGCTGGAAACCCCAGACGAGAAAATATTAACCAAAGAGCATCTGCGACATCAGCAGTAGTTATGCTCTTTAGAGGAACAGCCTCCGGCCAACGTGTGCACATATCAACACACGTCAAAATAAATTGGTGTCCTCTAGCAGACTTTATCTTAAATGGACCAATGATGTCTATCGCCATTTTTTGAAATGGCCGAATGGGAATGTCTGCAGCCTGAATAGGTGCATCATGGCGTGGACCTCTGGATTTAATCTCTTGACATACTTTACAAGATCGACAATAGATTCGTATGTCCTTATTCACAGCAGGCCAAAAGAAAGATTGAAGAACTCTAGCTTTAGTACGGGAAAAACCCATATGTCCAGCACACTGCGAATCATGAGCGTGCTGTAAGATTTTAACTCTCATATTTTTAGGCACAAGGATTTGAGAATGAATGGACTTAGCGGAGTCTTGTACCATACGTACAAGTACGCCATTCTTCATCGTAATCCAAGATTTACGATTTGTATCCTTATTCGGATCACCTTTTGTTGCCAGAGTAAAGAATTTCTTTAGAGTAGGATCATCTTCCTGCTGTTTGATAAAGGAATCGTGGGAAATCTCCAAGGGATCATCTTGGATCTGCGCATCATTATCTTCAGAATGTGAAGATTGTGGCATATTAAGAGCTTGAGCCCTAGTGATTACTGCATTAGCAGATTGCATATTAACATTTTCCCAATTAGAAATTTGCTGTGGAGTGCATTCTTTCACTCCATGAATGCGACCGATGATAAGATCAGCGATCGGATTCGGCAAGAGACATGCTTGCACCTCTCCTGTAAAGAAAGGCGTAGCAATATTGATAATGGCAGTGGAGTACTTCTCCAATGTGCCACCAAATGTTACACATTTGACTATATTGCCTGTAGCTCGAGAAGGATTTACGAGTGATTGCCTCACTCCAATGGTAGTGCACCCCGAATCGAAAAGAATTGATACCGGAGTACCATCTATTAGGCCCCTATTAAAGACAAGAGCACCCCTTCCATTATGCGCAATTGACGCATGGAGAGCGGGAAGCGGGTGACCGCAGCTTAAAGTAGACACTGTGGTTGGATCGAATAATGTTTTGCATTGCGAACACTCAGATGCTCTAGCAAAATCGAAAGCGGAATTTGCTACACTGTTGGAGTCTTTTTTATCATTATTCTGATTATCGGTGTCGTGGAACTCCTGTTGTGCAGAGTTAGCCTGGTAATAAGATTTACCATGTCTTTTGTGTTGTGATCTACCTCGGTTATAATTGTCTCTATAATTATTATTGCCTCTGTTATAACCCCTATTTGGGTTTGAATCATAATATTCATGATCATAATCATCATGCTCGTTATATTGAGTATCCCTGTAATATTGTTTCTTTTGTCTCCATGAAGCACTTGGGTAGTTCCTATAGCTACTCCCTTTCCGAGAATTTCTAACATTATGGGTACCCCTCGCGTGTCGAGGACTATCAGCCCGATTCCAGTTCTTCAAAGAAGAACTCTGATTTGAGCGGTTATCTTGGTTTTGATACTTATTCCAATTAACCTTTTTATCAAATTTATTTTTAGCTCCTTGGAATTTGTGTGAGTAATTCTGATTATATTCTGTTGCCGAAGCAACTGGCATACTCTCTTTAATGTTAGAGTTACTAAGAATCATGTCAGGGTGTGCCGTGGCATACTGGTCACAATATTCTTCCATTTGCTTTATTGTACCAGGTTTACGCTCATGTAAGAACTCTAGGAATGATTTATTTACAGAAGACATAACCTTGTCTCTTAGCAATAAATCCGTAAGACCATCAAATGTTTTCTCTGTTTTGGATAATTCAATCCATCGTGAAAGTGTAATTCGTGCTTTTGAGATGAAATCTGAGAATTCTACACCTACCTCAGGTCTCATTGTTTTAAACAAAAGACGGTAACCTTCCTCAGACAGCTGATATCTCTTTATCAAAGCTGCCCTAACAGCATCATAATTATCTTTGTCGGCCTCTTCAACAAAATATAACTTACTCAGAGACTCCCCTTTTAGATTTTCAGACAACTGATTCACATACTGTGATTTGTCAACATTATGAGATCGACAAGCCCGTTCAAATCTAGAAAGCCAAAATGTTATGTCATCACTGGTAGGGTTAAACGCTGGTACCTTGACCTTGTACACAAAGGGTTTACCATTACCACCAGATGCCTGATTAACATTACTCATACATGTCAATTTTAATTTCTCTAATTCAAACTCATGTTCTCTTATTGCTTTTCTCTCTTCAGCTTCTCTATCTAATCTTTTCTGTTCTGCAGCAGCAGCAGCTTCTAATTTTTTCTGTTCTGCAGCAGCAGCAACTTCTAATTTTTTCTGTTCTGCAGCAGCAGCAACTTCTTATTTTTTCTGTTCTGCAGCAACTTCTAATTTTTTCTGTTCTGCAGCAACTTCTAATTTTTTCTGCTCTGCATCAGCTTCTAATTTCTTCTGTTCTGCCTCAAATCTCCTTTCCTCCACTTGCATCTGCAATTTCTTAAGTTCAGCAGCAGTATCAGCTTCTTTTTCTAATCTTTTTTCTTCAGCTAGAGCTTTCCTTTCTTCTGCAGCAGCTTTTTTTTTCTTCTATTTGAAGTTTTCTCTCCTCAGCCGCAGCTTTTTTTTCCTCAGCAGCAGCTTTTCTTTCTTCAACAGCAGCAGCAGTTTTTTTTTCTCTTCTGCAGCTAATGCTTTGTCATATTGAGCAACAGCCCATTGTTCTAAGTCTTTTCCAGTCTTATCAAGAGATTTTCCTTGTGCAATGAAATAATCTAATGTAGACATATTGTCTTCTTAAATCAGAAACCTGAAAAAGTAAATAAATTACCCTATTTCACTTTAATGGGAGACAAGTCTATACCATAGACTTAGTCTTAGTCCAAACTTGTATGGTTTATAATAACCAATGATAACTTGAGTACCTGTGGACAACAATAACTGTATCTCAAATACTGTGGGAGACAAGCCTTACAAAGGTCTTGTATATCTCAATGTAATCAAAGATCACTTGGGTACCTGTGGAAAAAAATATTTCCCTTTACCAATCACTTTGGGAGACAAGCCTTACAAAGGTCTTGTACATTTTGTTTTATAACAATAACAATCATAAAGTACTGATCTGTACTATACTATCAGTGTATACCACTATAACTCCTATGTCATATGTCAACTAAAGACATTACAAAGGACAAACAAGAAAAGACAATATGAAAACATTTGCAGAGATCAAATTAAATTAAATAGGAGAAATGAAAAAAAATGATCACAGAAACCGTGATGATAACTGCCATAATATAACAAGACAAATACGCCACAGTGTATAAACATAAGGGTGTAAAGAAATCAAAAATAGAAAAGATGAGACCTACAATTATACAAACAAATCAAACAAAACTAAGGAACACAAAATTATTAACAAAAACAACGAAGAAAAGAACACCTCATCACAACTAACAGAAATAGCAGCAAATTGTTGCTAACAAATTTCCAATTAAGAAAATGTGTACCTATAGAATACTAGTACCAGACCAATGTCACTCGGCATACCTTGTACTAGTCACACAGAACATAAACTAATTTAATACATAACAAATAACATGTAAGCATAAATAGCATATAGCATACAATATAATTTATGTCATGAATGGAATGTGTTGCAGGTATAGTGTTGTAAAGCAGGCACAGTTTATTTTAATACTAATAACTTGCCACTTTATTCAGTAATAGATTTAATTTTAAACTATTACACTGTCAATTTTTCTCTGTTGAGCATATGAAGATCCAACGATGAACTATGCACTTTATGTTCAACAACACTGTGATTCTTCTGTACGTTGAGAAATGTCAACAATACTGCTCCAGATATTTTCTACACTTGATACCACTGTCCTGTGTAATACTGTCTGTACAGCGAAAAACTGTCAACAAGCGCTGACCTAGATACAGCATCCTATCGGTAATACAGGTCAAGCTGACATCGACTGTATAGCTGTCCTACTGGTGTTGATGTGTTCAAACAAATGTTCTTTCAGCTGTAAACTGTGATTCTCAACACAAAACTGCGTAAGCTGGACCCAGGAATCTGGCTCGCCACTGTAAAGTTTCTTTCTTCTTTATTTCCCACTCTGTAAAGTGTCAGTCTGTATGCTCTGTAAGGAAGAGTGGTGTGTTGTTGAGATCAGGCATGCTCCAGTCTACCCAGCTGTAAATGGGTAACTCACCCTAGTCCTGAGTTAGGGAAGGCAAAGGCTCCAGGGGAAGCAGGCCCTAAACTTGGTCACTTCAACCGACGCAGGATGGTGTATGTATGAAGTAGAAGTGTAGAGTGTGATTACCGCGAATGGTGTACTGTTCGTGTGCTGACCAATATAACCACTCATACACTTGTGTCTACAAGGCACCAATGCAGACTGCTGGAATCTTTGTTTACTCAATTTATTCAGACGTACACACTGGGACATACGAGTACATCATGGTATGTTGACATATCAATTTGTAGGTATACATAGCAGATCTGAAGTCATGACACATTCAGAAATAATGGGCAGTACATCAAAAGTTCAATTGTCATGATACATTATGGCCGCATTCCCCTATCTGACTAAACGCGTCAGTGAAGGCAGATCGGTAAATAACTAAAGTTACTTGACGTCCATAGTTTGTAGCATATATTATGAAACCACGAAAGAGGGGGTTTCTAGCAAGATTGAGATCTCCCTGTCACTGTCCGATAATAGGATAAATAATCTGTTCTCTTGGCAGTGATCAAAACATATGATGACCGAAATCTAACATGGCCGCCTCCCTGAGTTGTCGTTCACTCATTCATAGGAAGGAGAATATAAGCCAGAGTTAATTTATAATGGGTATATAAAATGATTTCGTAAATGTTCCCATACAGCTCTACGGTGATCAGGTTAATTCACGTAGCCATAACCGCTGCAGGAAAGTCTGTCATCTTCGTCGATACAAAACACGACCCTAGCGATACGAAGCACAATGTTCCATCTAGGTCGAATCGACATGAGATCATCAATATAGGGTCTGGCAATACATGGAGTCCGAATTATACATTGTACCGTACCTTAGGAGAGTCTCTAACATAAACTATAGTAGAGATACCATCTCCTTTAGAAGAAAACCACTTCATGAATCATATTTCCTTAAGAATCTACCAGCCCTTTGAAAAGTGCGTACCCGCCATTATCACGGTACATCGGAACTCATCACGACTTGTCAAGACAACTCATACTTCCGCTAGACCGGAATAACAAGAATCTAGTCCCGCCTACCCATCCAAAATATACAATATAGGACTGATTCTACTTGTACTAATAACACTAGTCAACGACCAAAATGTACCAGAAATGAAAATAGCTGATCTTAACTAATTTTGGTGTGCTGAAAACGAAAATGACATTAAAAAATGTTGATTGGCTCTAGTTTTCAAGATATATGCTACTAGTTTATTTAATTACGGTCAATTTATATATATGACGCAACTGTTGTGGGCGATTGCATAATTTTTTTCTAATGATCAATAAAAATGTAACTAGAAGTTGATGATGCAATCCTACCTATGATTACATCACCTTTGTGTATAAATATCTTATCTCTGATAAAATTTTGCCATTAGTTAGTGCATTTGTCCTTATCAAAAGTATCGAAGTTAGAAATGCCTAGGACATGCGCGAACAGTGCTAATAATTTCTGTGATATATGTGGTGAGGTGACATTTCTATCACAAAAACAAAATATAACTAAAGTGATTAAGAAGGCGTACAGTTTGTATTTTGGCTGCAGAATAGGAGATCAAGATAAGAGCTGGGCGCCACACATATGCTGCAATACATGTGCAGCACATCTTAAACTGTGGATGACTGGCAAAAGGCAAGCTATGCCTTTTGCAGTCCCAATGATTTGGAGAGAGCCCCCTGATCATCTCAACAACTGTTACTTTTGCATGGTCCCTCCAATTGGGAAAGGCATATCAACGAAGAAAAAATGGACTCTGGAATATCCAAACATCCCCTCTGCAATACGTCCGGTACCACATGGCGATGACCTACCAGTTCCCAAAGTGCCAGAATCATTTTCAGCTGCTTCCACTGATGAAGAAGGGGACATTGGTGGTCCTGAACCATCAACCTCAAGCGACCCAGATTTTGAGCAAACTACATCCACTAAACCACACTTAATAACCAAAGGTGAACTGAATGATCTTGTAATAGATCTGAATTTACCGAAGAACAAGGCGGAGCTTTTGGGTTCCAGATTGCAACAGTGGAATCTCCTGGCAGAAGATGTTACAATTTCTGTGTATAGGAACTGCCAGAAGCCGCTTATTACATTCTTTTTTCAAAGAGGGTGACCTTTCTGGTCACGCAGTTCATATGAAAGAAACTTATGAAAACATTAAGCAGCTTTTGAAGTGTATAAACTACGATCATCATCATTGGTCACTTTGCTGTGACTTAAAAGTGGTCGCTCTTTTGCTTGGACTACAGGGTGGATACACCAAGTACTGTTGCTTTCTATGTGAGTGGGATAGCCGTGCACCAAGTGACCATTACATCAGAAGACATTGGCCAATCAGGCAGTCATTGCAGCCTGGCGGTAAGAACGTTGAGAACCCAGCACTTGTCGACACCAGCAAGATTTTGTTGCCACCCTTGCACATTAAGCTGGGTCTCATGAAAAAACTTTGTCAAGGCAATGGAGAAAACAGATGAGGCTTTCAAATACCTCATCAGAAAATGTCCAAGACTGAGTGAAGCTAAAATAAGAGAGGGAGTATTTGTTGGTCCGCAAATTCGAAAACTTCTTCATGATGACGAGTTTCTTTGCGTGTTGCATGGCAAGGAAAAAGCAGCATGGCTAGCATTTAAGTCAGTGGTGGACAATTTTCTTGGAAACAACACATCTGATAATTACAATGAAGTTGTAGAAAATCTCCTTCTGAAGTATAAGAGTCTTGGCTGCAACATGTCTTTGAAAATTCATTTTCTGGATTCTCATCTGGATTTCTTTACGTCAAACTGTTTACGTCAAACTGTGGAGCGGTCAGTGATGAGCATGGTGAACGATTTCACCAGGACATTGCTGCTATGGAGACAAGGTATCAAGGCAATTGGAGCCCTTCAATGCTTGCTGTCCCCGTTTTCCAGACTTGTGCAAATAGTGGTTCTAATAGTTGTTGCCCTACAAGACGCCACTAGGCGTGATGGTCACTGACTGCTTTGACGGTCGGCGGCTAAGGATCAAAGAAGAAGGGTTCAAATGTGCCTTTTTAAAACATGATATGTGAACTTTAAATAATGTTTTTATTTTTTCTATCATTTTATGTTGAAATATCAATTAATTGAGAATGTAACCACAATTTTTATAATGCTAAAGTAGAAAGACTAGCTGTTCACCCCAGAGAATTAAACAAGCATACATTATTTGTATTACTGTAATGTAAATTCATCATTTAAAAAAAAAACCAGAGCCAATTGGTGAATTTCATTATGATATTTGAAATCAGCATGTCAAAATCAATAAGAAATGGTATATTTAATTTCTGGTACAAAAAAACTTTTGAAAATTTGTTGACTAGTGTAATATGTAATACATATGAATTCAGGCCATAAACATAATAAGCAAATTAATCTATTTTCTGGCCCTAAAAATAAGTACAAATATAAGAGCAATATCCTTGCGCCGGATCAATATCAAAAACGATTACTCCTATAATCAAAAGTGTGAATCAAACATGGATTATCTCGCTTTCCCCATAGACAGCATTCTCATACACAAATGAATGAATGTCTATATTTTTCCCATATTAAATAGCCATATCGATTTTTGTAATATGTGCGTCAAAATATGCACGCAACAGATTACCACACCCCTCGGGAAAAAAAAATGGTACTTTTTTTTTTGGAAACACATCTAGGAGCAACATACAATAGGCTCACAACGCACCAATAACAATGCGCAGATGATAAGCATAAGTTTTATGACCTTAGAGAAGGTACTTCTCTAAGTATTAATATTTCCAGAGAGGTGTCACCAACGCATACTACAATATTAGCAATGACACAATTTCCACATTAGTTTATACATAAATTTCATCTAAGATATCTTAACATCATGATCATCAAAGACGAAAAACATTGAAAGATCAGCGGTGAATAAATATCAATGAACCGCTAAGTAGTGTTACAATCAATATATGATATATTACATATGTGTACACATTTCAACACAGAAACAACTGTATCAAAGTTGTATAACAGTTATGAATCATGTGGGCATCTAGACAAAATATCTGCCATCACATTTTCTGACCCACGGATAGCTCGCACCGAAAAATGAAATGGCTGTAGAGCAATCGCGTATCGCGTTGATCTCGCGCTCTTCAGATTTTTACTCTGAATAGCCGTAAGAGCTTTCTGGTCAGTTTCCACAATGAAATGCGCGCCCAGAAGAAATCTTTGCAGTTTAAGGATTGACCAAACCATAGCCAATAATTCACGTTCTAGGACCGAGTAATTATTCTCTGCGGCATTTAATTTCCGAGAAATATACATCACAGGATGCAGAGTTCCAGAGTACTCTTGCATTAGTGCAGCTCCAATCCCGGTGGATGAAGCGTCACTACGAAGAATAAATGTCTTATCCTTAGAAGGCAATACTAGGATAGGTGAAGTAGAAAACATAGTTTTAACCTTATCCAAAGAGGATTGACATTCTTGAGTCCAATGGACTACATTAGGAGACCCTTTCTTTAGCAAGGAAGAAAGAGGTGACATAATGGAGGACAGATTCGGGATGAATCGTCCATAAAATTGTATTAGACCTAAGAGACTTCGTACTTGCTTTTTAGTCTTAGGAATAGAAATGTTAAGTATCTTACTTGTATTATGGTCTTCTGTTTTTTAGGAACCCATGACCAACACGGTGTCCTAAGAAAGATATTTCGCTAAAACCAATACATGCTTTCGATGGTTTCGCTGTCAGGTTATGCTCGCGTAAGATAGACAATAGTTCATTTATACCATTATAGTGATCGTTCCAAGTATCACTGAAAAGACAGATGTCATCAAGATACGCAATGACATCTGAGCGATGAGATAGGATTCGACGCATCATGCGTACAAATGTTGCATGAAATTCCATTGGAATAGACCCCTAGGCGTCGAAAAAGCAGTAAACGGTTTGGCGTGTTCGGATAGTGGAACTTGCCAATATCCCTTAGACAAATCGAGTTTAGTAAAGAAGTGAGAATTCGACAGTCTCGTAAGTAGCTCTTCTAGTAAAGGCATAGGTTCCGCATCAAATTTAGTCACTTGATTCAATTTGCGATAATCCACGCAAAGACGTATGTTATTGTCTTTTTTCCGTACTATAACCATCGGCGAAGAATATGCTGATGTGGATGGTTCAATAATTTTTAACTCTATCATCTCATCTAACTCTTTCTCTACCTGTGCTTGAAAATGTATCGGGATAGGATACGGTCTGACTCTTATAGGACTATGGTCAGTAAGAATAATGTCATGTTGAATGACATCAGTTTGACCAGGAATGTCAGTAAGGACATCCTGAAATTGTTCTAACATAGTAGAAACTTGTTTCTGCTCTCCTGGAGATAATTCTGGAGAAATTGCAACATCTTTCCATGATTCATTAGAGTGAAGAGGAATCATTGGAAAAGGTAAATTTACATCCGAGAAACTCGTTTCCTCATCCTGTATTACTGACAGAGATGAGTACTGTCCATGTTGGACTGGAAAATCGTCCGTTGCCTGGAAAACAGGTTGTAAATAATCAGGACGTTCATGGAATTCCGTGAGCATGTTGATGTGGAAGGTTTTACGCTTCCCGTCAATATCGACGATATAGTCAACATCGGAAACTTTTGATATTATATCGTACGGACCTTTCCAAGAAATGAGAAGTCTATTTTCCCTACAAGGTAGCAAGACAAATGCTTTGTCACCTGGACAAAGTTGACGCAAACATCTCTTTTTATTGGCAAATTCCCTTGCCTTCTGTTTCGCAAATTCAGAAGAAGCAGTTGCCAATTTGCATGCTTCAATAATCTTGTGTCTAAGTGCGATGACATATTCATAAGAGGATTTTGTGTCATCGACAATATTATCAGCAGTTATAAGATCATGAAGTAAGGACATAGGACCTCGCGGTTTCGCGCCAAAGACAAGTTCAAAGGGAGAAAATCCTGTATGTTCGTTGGCGACCTCTCTATATGCAAAGAGAGCCGCGGGTAAAACCCTATCCCAATCCTGAGGATGATCTTCCGTTATCTTACCATCATGGCGTGGACCTCTGGATTTAATCTCTTGACATACTTTACAAGATCGACAATAGATTCGTATGTCCTTATTCACAGCAGGCCAAAAGAAAGATTGAAGAACTCTAGCTTTAGTACGGGAAAAACCCATATGTCCAGCACACTGCGAATCATGAGCGTGCTGTAAGATTTTAACTCTCATATTTTTAGGCACAAGGATTTGAGAATGAATGGACTTAGCGGAGTCTTGTACCATACGTACAAGTACGCCATTCTTCATCGTAATCCAAGATTTACGATTTGTATCCTTATTCGGATCACCTTTTGTTGCCAGAGATATAGGAATTTCTTTAGTAGAGTAGGATCATCTTCCTGCTGTTTGATACTGAATCGTGGGAAAGGAAATCTCCAAGGGATCATCTTGGATCTGCGCATCATTATCTTCAGAATGTGAAGATTGTGGCATATTAAGAGCTTGAGCCCTTAGTGATTACTGCATTAGCAGATTGCATATTAAACATTTTTCAATTAGAAATTTGCTGTGGAGTGCATTCTTT
>JAMPIV010022776.1:0-58651 GCA_024509875.1 Oreohelix idahoensis | reverse complement strand
GTGATTGCGTCATTAATAGGCTGAACTGCCCATGGAGGACTTCTGGTGTCGTGTATTGTGGTTCGCACTATTGACCTGCCATTGAAACATCATTTTTGATGATGCGTAGATGGCAGAGCGGATAGTGTGATTCGCTTGCATGGCTAGGCGGGGTTGTCGCACGGAAGGTCCAGTGTTCAAATCCTGGGTAAGCCACTTCATGTCTGTTGTTTTTCTGTTGTCTGGTGTTCTACTTCTTTATTTCCTGCGAGTGCCTGATAACATACCTTTATATTTGTTTCATATTAATTTACTGTTTACAGGCCTCAGGTTTCCCTCCCTTATTTGTAATAAATGTTTGTACAATACCAAACCTACCCACTATCCTGTTCCACTGTTCTAGTCTACTATCATTTACTGGACACAGTATTAAGGTCCTAAGGGTCTTGTTGGATTCGGCCTATACTGCTTGATAGAAATACAACAGAAGTGATTGCGTCATTAATAGGCTGAACTGCCCATGGAGGACTTCTGGTGTCGTGTATTGTGGTTCGCACTATTGACCTGCCATTGAAACCTCATTTTTTGATGATGCGTCGATGGCAGAGCGGCTAGTGTGATTCGCTTGCATGGCTAGGCGGGGTTGTCGCACGGAAGGTCCAGTGTTCAAATCCTGGGTAAGCCACTCATGTCTGTTGTTTTTCTGTTGTCTGGTGTTCTACTTCTTTATTTCCTGCGAGTGCCTGATAACATACCTTTATATTTGTTTCATATTAATTTACTGTTTACAGGCCTCAGGTTTCCCTCCCTTATTTGTAATAACTGTTTGTACAATACCAAACCTACCCACTATCCTGTTCTCACTGTTCTAGTCTACTATCATTTACTGGACACAGTATTAAGGTCCTAAGGGTCTTGTTGGATTCGGTCGTATAACACCCTTGTTAGAAATAACACACTGAAGTGAATTTGCTGTCATTAACTAGGCTGAACTGCACATGGACGGACTTCTGGTGTCGTGTATTGTGGTTTCGCAAATTTTGACCTGCCATTTGAAAACAATTCATTTTTGATGATGCGTTGCGTAGAGTGGCCAGTGCGGGAGATAGTGTGATTCGCTTGCATGGCTAGGCGGGTTTGTCGCACGGAAGGTCCAGTGTTCAAATCCTGGGTAAGCCACTCATGTCTGTTGTTTTTCTGTTGTCTGGTGTTCTACTTCTTTATTTCCTGCGAGTGCCTGATAACATACATTTATATTTGTTTCATATTAATTTACTGTTTACAGGCCTCAGGTTTCCCTCCCTTATTTGTAATAAATGTTTGTACAATACCAAACCTACCCACTATCCTGTTCTCACTGTTCTAGTCTACTATCATTTACTGGACACAGTATTAAGGTCACATAAGGCGTAATGTTTGGATTAGGCCTATTAATGCCTTGAATAGAAATATACAACAGAAGTGATTGCGTCATTAATAGGCTGAACTGCCCATGGAGGACTTCTGGTGTAGTGTATTGTGGTTCGCACTATTGACCTGCCATTGAAACATCATTTTTCGATGATGCGTAGATGGCAGAGCGGATAGTGTGATTCGCTTGCATGGCTAGGCGGGGTTGTCGCACGGAAGGGTCAGTGTTCAAATCCTGGGTAAGCCACTCATGTCTGTTGTTTTTCTGTTGTCTGGTGTTCTACTTCTTTATTTCCTGCGAGTGCCTGATAACATACCTGTATATTTTGTGTTCAGTTTTAAGTTTACGGTGTTTCATGGCCTCCAGGTTTCCCTCCCGTATTTGTTATTAAATATTTGGGTGACAATACCATATCATTCCCACTATCCGGTTTTCTCACTGTTCTAGTCTACTATCATTTTCTGGACACAGTATTAAGGTCCTAAGGGTCTTGTTGGATTCGGCCTATACTGCTTGATAGAAATACAACAGAAGTGATTGCGTCATTAATAGGCTGAACTGCCCATGGAGGACTTCTGGTGTCGTGTATTGTGGTTCGCACTATTGACCTGCCATTGAAACATCATTTTTTGATGATGCGTAGATGGCAGAGCGGATAGTGTGATTCGCTTGCATGGCTAGGCGGGGTTGTCGCACGGAAGGTCCAGTGTTCAAATCCTGGGTAAGCCACTCATGTCTATTGTTTTTCTGTTGTCTGGTGTTCTACTTCTTTATTTCCTGCGATTGCCTGGTAACATACCTTTATATTTGTTTCATATTAATTTACTGTTTACAGGCCTCGGGTTTCCCTCCCTTATTTGTAATAAATGTTTGTACAATACCAAACCTACCCACTATCCTGTTCTCACTGTTCTAGTCTACTATCATTTACTGGACACAGTATTAAGGTCCTAAGGGTCTTGTTGGATTCGGCCTATACTGCTTGATAGAAATACAACAGAAGTGATTGCGTCATTAATAGGCTGAACTGCCCATGGAGGACTTCTGGTGTCGTGTATTGTGGTTCGCACTATTGACCTGCCATTGAAACATCATTTTTTGATGATGCGTAGATGGCAGAGCGGATAGTGTGATTCGCTTGCATGGCTAGGCGGGGTTGTCGCACGGAAGGTCCAGTGTTCAAATCCTGGGTAAGCCACTCATGTCTGTTGTTTTTCTGTTGTCTGGTGTTCTACTTCTTTATTTCCTGCGAGTGCCTGATAACATACCTTTATATTTGTTTCATATTAATTTCATATTAATTTACTGTTTACAGGCCTCAGGTTTCCCTCCCTTATTTGTAATAAATGTTTGTACAATACCAAACCTACCCACTATCCTGTTCTCACTGTTCTAGTCTACTATCATTTACTGGACACAGTATTAAGGTCCTAAGGGTCTTGTTGGATTCGGCCTATACTGCTTGATAGAAATACAACAGAAGTGATTGCGTCATTAATAGGCTGAACTGCCCATGGAGGACTTCTGGTGTCGTGTATTGTGGTTCGCACTATTGACCTGCCATTGAAACATCATTTTTTGATGATGCGTAGATGGCAGAGCGGATAGTGTGATTCGCTTGCATGGCTAGGCGGGGTTGTCGCACGGAAGGTCCAGTGTTCAAATCCTGGGTAAGCCACTCATGTCTGTTGTTTTTTCTGTTGTCTGGTGTTCTACTTCTTTATTTCCTGCGAGTGCCTGATAACATACCTTTATATTTGTTTCATATTAATTTCATATTAATTTACTGTTTACAGGCCTCAGGTTTCCCTCCCTTATTTGTAATAAATGTTTGTACAATACCAAACCTACCCACTATCCTGTTCTCACTGTTCTAGTCTACTATCATTTACTGGACACAGTATTAAGGTCTAAGGGTCTTGTTGGATTCGGCCTATACTGCTTGATAGAAATACAACAGAAGTGATTGCGTCATTAATAGGCTGAACTGCCCATGGAGGACTTCTGGTGTCGTGTATTGTGGTTCGCACTATTGACCTGCCATTGAAACATCATTTTTTGATGATGCGTAGATGGCAGAGCGGATAGTGTGATTCGCTTGCATGGCTAGGCGGGGTTGTCGCACGGAAGGTCCAGTGTTCAAATCCTGGGTAAGCCACTCATGTCTGTTGTTTTTTCTGTTGTCTGGTGTTCTACTTCTTTATTTCCTGCGAGTGCCTGATAACATACCTTTATATTTGTTTCATATTAATTTCATATTTATTTACTGTTTACAGGCCTCAGGTTTCCCTCCCTTATTTGTAATAAATGTTTGTACAATACCAAACCTACCCACTATCCTGTTCTCACTGTTCTAGTCTACTATCATTTACTGGACACAGTATTAAGGTCCTAAGGGTCTTATTGGATTCGGCCTATACTGCTTGATAGAAATACAACAGAAGTGATTGCGTCATTAATAGGCTGAACTGCCCATGGAGGACTTCTGGTGTCGTGTATTGTGGTTCGCACTATTGACCTGCCATTGAAACATCATTTTTTGATGATGCGTAGATGGCAGAGCGGATAGTGTGATTCGCTTGCATGGCTAGGCGGGGTTGTCGCACGGAAGGTCCAGTGTTCAAATCCTGGGTAAGCCACTCATGTCTGTTGTTTTTTCTGTTGTCTGGTGTTCTACTTCTTTATTTCCTGCGAGTGCCTGATAACATACCTTTATATTTGTTTCATATTAATTTCATATTAATTTACTGTTTACAGGCCTCAGGTTTCCCTCCCTTATTTGTAATAAATGTTTGTACAATACCAAACCTACCCACTATCCTGTTCTCACTGTTCTAGTCTACTATCATTTACTGGACACAGTATTAAGTCCTAAGGGTCTTGTTGGATTCGGCCTATACTGCTTGATAGAAATACAACAGAAGTGATTGCGTCATTAATAGGCTGAACTGCCCATGGAGGACTTCTGGTGTCGTGTATTGTGGTTCGCACTATTGACCTGCCATTGAAACATCATTTTTGATGATGCGTAGATGGCAGAGCGGATAGTGTGATTCGCTTGCATGGCTAGGCGGGGTTGTCGCACGGAAGGTCCAGTGTTCAAATCCTGGGTAAGCCACTCATGTCTGTTGTTTTTCTGTTGTCTGGTGTTCTACTTCTTTATTTCCTGCGAGTGCCTGATAACATACCTTTATATTTGTTTCATATTAATTTCATATTAATTTACTGTTTACAGGCCTCAGGTTTCCCTCCCTTATTTGTAATAAATGTTTGTACAATACCAAACCTACCCACTATCCTGTTCTCACTGTTCTAGTCTACTATCATTTACTGGACACAGTATTAAGGTCCTAAGGGTCTTGTTGGATTCGGCCTATACTGCTTGATAGAAATACAACAGAAGTGATTGCGTCATTAATAGGCTGAACTGCCCATGGAGGACTTCTGGTGTCGTGTATTGTGGTTCGCACTATTGACCTGCCATTGAAACATCATTTTTTGATGATGCGTAGATGGCAGAGCGGATAGTGTGATTCGCTTGCATGGCTAGGCGGGGGTGGCGCACGGAAGGTCCAGTGTTCAAATCCTGGGTAAGCCACTCATGTCTGTTGTTTTTCTGTTGTCTGGTGTTCTACTTCTTTATTTCCTGCGAGTGCCTGATAACATACCTTTATCTTTGTTTCATATTAATTTCATATTAATTTACTGTTTACAGGCCTCAGGTTTCCCTCCCTTATTTGTAATAAATGTTTGTACAATACCAAACCTACCCACTATCCTGTTCTCACTGTTCTAGTCTACTATCATTTACTGGACACAGTATTAAGGTCCTAAGGGTCTTGTTGGATTCGGCCTATACTGCTTGATAGAAATACAACAGAAGTGATTGCGTCATTAATAGGCTGAACTGCCCATGGAGGACTTCTGGTGTCGTGTATTGTGGTTCGCACTATTGACCTGCCATTGAAACATCATTTTTTGATGATGCGTAGATGGCAGAGCGGATAGTGTGATTCGCTTGCATGGCTAGGCGGGGTTGTCGCACGGAAGGTCCAGTGTTCAAATCCTGGGTAAGCACTCATGTCTGTTGTTTTTCTGTTGTCTGGTGTTCTACTTCTTTATTTCCTGCGAGTGCCTGATAACATACCTTTATATTTGTTTCATATTAATTTTCATATTAATTTACTGTTTACAGGCCTCGGGTTTCCCTCCCTTATTTGTAATAAATGTTTGTACAATACCAAACCTACCCACTATCCTGTTCTCACTGTTCTAGTCTACTATCATTTACTGGACACAGTATTAAGGTCCTAAGGGTCTTGTTGGATTCGGCCTATACTGCTTGATAGAAATACAACAGAAGTGATTGCGTCATTAATAGGCTGAACTGCCCATGGAGGACTTCTGGTGTCGTGTATTGTGGTTCGCACTATTGACCTGCCATTGAAACATCATTTTTTGATGATGCGTAGATGGCAGAGCGGATAGTGTGATTCGCTTGCATGGCTAGGCGGGGTTGTCGCACGGAAGGTCCAGTGTTCAAATCCTGGGTAAGCCACTCATGTCTGTTGTTTTTCTGTTGTCTGGTGTTCTACTTCTTTATTTCCTGCGAGTGCCTGATAACATACCTTTATATTTGTTTCATATTAATTTCATATTAATTTACTGTTTACAGGCCTCAGGTTTCCCTCCCTTATTTGTAATAAATGTTTGTACAATACCAAACCTACCCACTATCCTGTTCTCACTGTTCTAGTCTACTATCATTTACTGGACACAGTATTAAGGTCCTAAGGGTCTTGTTGGATTCGGCCTATACTGCTTGATAGAAATACAACAGAAGTGATTGCGTCATTAATAGGCTGAACTGCCCATGGAGGACTTCTGGTGTCGTGTATTGTGGTTCGCACTATTGACCTGCCATTGAAACATCATTTTTTGATGATGCGTAGATGGCAGAGCGGATAGTGTGATTCGCTTGCATGGCTAGGCGGGGTTGTCGCACGGAAGGTCCAGTGTTCAAATCCTGGGTAAGCCACTCATGTCTGTTGTTGGGGGGGGGGGGGGGGGGGGGGGGGGGGGGGGGGGGGGGGGGGGGGGGGGGGGGGGGGGGGGGGGGGGGGGGGGGGTTTCTGTTGTCTGGTGTTCTACTTCTTTATTTCCTGCGAGTGCCTGATAACATACCTTTATATTTGTTTCATATTAATTTCATATTAATTTACTGTTTACAGGCCTCAGGTTTCCCTCCCTTATTTGTAATAAATGTTTGTACAATACCAAACCTACCCACTATCCTGTTCTCACTGTTCTAGTCTACTATCATTTACTGGACACAGTATTAAGGTCCTAAGGGTCTTGTTGGATTCGGCCTATACTGCTTGATAGAAATACAACAGAAGTGATTGCGTCATTAATAGGCTGAACTGCCCATGGAGGACTTCTGGTGTCGTGTATTGTGGTTCGCACTATTGACCTGCCATTGAAACATCATTTTTTGATGATGCGTAGATGGCAGAGCGGATAGTGTGATTCGCTTGCATGGCTAGGCGGGGTTGTCGCACGGAAGGTCCAGTGTTCAAATCCTGGGTAAGCCACTCATGTCTGTTGTTTTTCTGTTGTCTGGTGTTCTACTTCTTTATTTCCTGCGAGTGCCTGATAACATACCTTTATATTTGTTTCATATTAATTTCATATTAATTTACTGTTTACAGGCCTCAGGTTTCCCTCCCTTATTTGTAATAAATGTTTGTACAATACCAAACCTACCCACTATCCTGTTCTCACTGTTCTAGTCTACTATCATTTACTGGACACAGTATTAAGGTCCTAAGGGTCTTGTTGGGATTCGGCCTATACTGCTTGATAGAAATACAACAGAAGTGATTGCGTCATTAATAGGCTGAACTGCCCATGGAGGACTTCTGGTGTCGTGTATTGTGGTTCGCACTATTGACCTGCCATTGAAACATCATTTTTTGATGATGCGTAGATGGCAGAGCGGATAGTGTGATTCGCTTGCATGGCTAGGCGGGGTTGTCGCACGGAAGGTCCAGTGTTCAAATCCTGGGTAAGCCACTCATGTCTGTTGTGTTTCTGTTGTCTGGTGTTCTACTTCTTTATTTCCTGCGAGTGCCTGATAACATACCTTTATATTTGTTTCATATTAATTTCATATTAATTTACTGTTTACAGGCCTCAGGTTTCCCTCCCTTATTTGTAATAAATGTTTGTACAATACCAAACCTACCCACTATCCTGTTCTCACTGTTCTAGTCTACTATCATTTACTGGACACAGTATTAAGGTCCTAAGGGTCTTGTTGGATTCGGCCTATACTGCTTGATAGAAATACAACAGAAGTGATTGCGTCATTAATAGGCTGAACTGCCCATGGAGGACTTCTGGTGTCGTGTATTGTGGTTCGCACTATTGACCTGCCATTGAAACATCATTTTTTGATGATGCGTAGATGGCAGAGCGGATAGTGTGATTCGCTTGCATGGCTAGGCGGGGTTGTCGCACGGAAGGTCCAGTGTTCAAATCCTGGGTAAGCCACTCATGTCTGTTGTTTTTCTGTTGTCTGGTGTTCTACTTCTTTATTTCCTGCGAGTGCCTGATAACATACCTTTATATTTGTTTCATATTAATTTCATATTAATTTACTGTTTACAGGCCTCAGGTTTCCCTCCCTTATTTGTAATAAATGTTTGTACAATACCAAACCTACCCACTATCCTGTTCTCACTGTTCTAGTCTACTATCATTTACTGGACACAGTATTAAGGTCCTAAGGGTCTTGTTGGATTCGGCCTATACTGCTTGATAGAAATACAACAGAAGTGATTGCGTCATCATTAATAGGCTGAACTGCCCATGGAGGACTTCTGGTGTCGTGTATTGTGGTTCGCACTATTGACCTGCCATTGAAACATCATTTTTTGATGATGCGTAGATGGCAGAGCGGATAGTGTGATTCGCTTGCATGGCTAGGCGGGGTTGTCGCACGGAAGGTCCAGTGTTCAAATCCTGGGTAAGCCACTCATGTCTGTTGTTTTTCTGTTGTCTGGTGTTCTACTTCTTTATTTCCTGCGAGTGCCTGATAACATACCTTTATATTTGTTTCATATTAATTTCATATTAATTTACTGTTTACAGGCCTCAGGTTTCCCTCCCTTATTTGTAATAAATGTTTGTACAATACCAAACCTACCCACTATCCTGTTCTCACTGTTCTAGTCTACTATCATTTACTGGACACAGTATTAAGGTCCTAAGGGTCTTGTTGGATTCGGCCTATACTGCTTGATAGAAATACAACAGAAGTGATTGCGTCATTAATAGGCTGAACTGCCCATGGAGGACTTCTGGTGTCGTGTATTGTGGTTCGCACTATTGACCTGCCATTGAAACATCATTTTTTGATGATGCGTAGATGGCAGAGCGGATAGTGTGATTCGCTTGCATGGCTAGGAGGAATGGCTAGGCGGGGTTGTCGCACGGAAGGTCCAGTTTTCAAATCCTGGGTAAGCCACTCATGTCTGTTGTTTTTCTGTTGTCTGGTGTTCTACTTCTTTATTTCCTGCGAGTGCCTGATAACATACCTTTATATTTGTTTCATATTAATTCATATTAATTTACTGTTTACAGGCCTCAGGTTTCCCTCCCTTATTTGTAATAAATGTTTGTACAATACCAAACCTACCCACTATCCTGTTCTCACTGTCCTAGTCTACTATCATTTACTGGACACAGTATTAAGGTCCTAAGGGTCTTGTTGGATTCGGCCTATACTGCTTGATAGAAATACAACAGAAGTGATTGCGTCATTAATAGGCTGAACTGCCAATGGAGGACTTCTGGTGTCGTGTATTGTGGTTCGCACTATTGACCTGCCATTGAAACATCATTTTTTTGATGATGCGTAGATGGCAGAGCGGATAGTGTGATTCGCTTGCATGGCTAGGCGGGGTTGTCGCACGGAAGGTCCAGTGTTCAAATCCTGGGTAAGCCACTCATGTCTGTTGTTTTTCTGTTGTCTGGTGTTCTACTTCTTTATTTCCTGCGAGTGCCTGATAACATACCTTTATATTTGTTTCATATTAATTTCATATTAATTTACTGTTTACAGGCCTCAGGTTTCCCTCCCTTATTTGTAATAAATGTTTGTACAATACCAAACCTACCCACTATCCTGTTCTCACTGTTCTAGTCTACTATCATTTACTGGACACAGTATTAAGGTCCTAAGGGTCTTGTTGGATTCGGCCTATACTGCTTGATAGAAATACAACAGAAGTGATTGCGTCATTAACAGGCTGAACTGCCCATGGAGGACTTCTGGTGTCGTGTATTGTGGTTCGCACTATTGACCTGCCATTGAAACATCATTTTTTGATGATGCGTAGATGGCAGAGCGGATAGTGTGATTCGCTTGCATGGCTAGGCGGGGTTGTCGCACGGAAGGTCCAGTTTTCAAATCCTGGGTAAGCCACTCATGTCTGTTGTTTTTCTGTTGTCTGGTGTTCTACTTCTTTATTTCCTGCGAGTGCCTGATAACATACCTTTATATTTGTTTCATATTAATTTCATATTAATTTACTGTTTACAGGCCTCAGGTTTCCCTCCCTTATTTGTAATAATAAATGTTTGTACAATACCAAACCTACCCACTATCCTGTTCTCACTGTTCTAGTCTACTATCATTTACTGGACACAGTATTAAGGTCCTAAGGTCTTGTTGGATTCGGCCTATACTGCTTGATAGAAATACAACAGAAGTGATTGCGTCATTAATAGGCTGAACTGCCCATGGAGGACTTCTGGTGTCGTGTATTGTGGTTCGCACTATTGACCTGCCATTGAAACATCATTTTTTGATGATGCGTAGATGGCAGAGCGGATAGTGTGATTCGCTCTTGCATGGCTAGGCGGGGTTGTCGCACGGAAGGTCCAGTGTTCAAATCCTGGGTAAGCCACTCATGTCTGTTTGTTTTTCTGTTGTCTGGTGTTCTACTTCTTTATTTCCTGCGAGTGCCTGATAACATACCTTTATATTTGTTTCATATTAATTTCATATTAATTTACTGTTTACAGGCCTCAGGTTTCCCTCCCTTATTTGTAATAAATGTTTGTACAATACCAAACCTACCCACTATCCTGTTCTCACTGTTCTAGTCTACTATCATTTACTGGACACAGTATTAAGGTCCTAAGGGTCTTGTTGGATTCGGCCTATACTGCTTGATAGAAATACAACAGAAGTGATTGCGTCATTAATAGGCTGAACTGCCCATGGAGGACTTCTGGTGTCGTGTATTGTGGTTCGCACTATTGACCTGCCATTGAAACATCATTTTTTGATGATGCGTAGATGGAAGAGCGGATAGTGTGATTCGCTTGCATGGCTAGGCGGGGTTGTCGCACGGAAGGTCCAGTGTTCAAATCCTGGGTAAGCCACTCATGTCTGTTGTTTTTCTGTTGTCTGGTGTTCTACTTCTTTATTTCCTGCGAGTGCCTGATAACATACCTTTATATTTGTTTCATATTAATTTCATATTAATTTACTGTTTACATGCCTCAGGTTTCCCTCCCTTATTTGTAATAAATGTTTGTACAATACCAAACCTACCCACTATCCTGTTCTCACTGTTCTAGTCTACTATCATTTACTGGACACAGTATTAAGGTCCTAAGGGTCTTGTTGGATTCGGCCTATACTGCTTGATAGAAATACAACAGAAGTGATTGCGTCATTAATAGGCTGAACTGCCCATGGAGGACTTCTGGGTGTCGTGTATTGTGGTTTCGCACTATTGACCTGCCATTGAAACATCATTTTTTGATGATGCGTAGATGGCAGAGCGGATAGTGTGATTCGCTTGCATGGCTAGGCGGGGTTGTCGCACGGAAGGTCCAGTTTTCAAATCCTGGGTAAGCCACTCATGTCTGTTGTTTTTCTGTTGTCTGGTGTTCTACTTCTTTATTTCCTGCGAGTGCCTGATAACATACCTTTATATTTGTTTCATATTAATTTCATATTAATTTACTGTTTACAGGCCTCAGGTTTCCCTCCCTTATTTGTAATAAATGTTTGTACAATACCAAACCTACCCACTATCCTGTTCTCACTGTTCTAGTCTACTATCATTTACTGGACACAGAATTAAGGTCCTAAGGGTCTTGTTGGATTCGGCCTATACTGCTTGATAGAAATACAACAGAAGTGATTGCGTCATTAATAGGCTGAACTGCCCATGGAGGACTTCTGGTGTCGTGTATTGTGGTTCGCACTATTGACCTGCCATTGAAACATCATTTTTTTTGATGATGCGTAGATGCAGAGCGGATAGTGTGATTCGCTTGCATGGCTAGGCGGGGTTGTCGCACGGAAGGTCCAGTGTTCAAATCCTGGGTAAGCCACTCATGTCTGTTGTTTTTTCTGTTGTCTGGTGTTCTACTTCTTTATTTCCTGCGAGTGCCTGATAACATACCTTTATATTTGTTTCATATTTAATTTCATATTAATTTACTGTTTACAGGCCTCAGGTTTCCCTCCCTTATTTGTAATAAATGTTTGTACAATACCAAACCTACCCACTATCCTGTTCTCACTGTTCTAGTCTACTATCATTTACTGGACACAGTATTAAGGTCCTAAGGGTCTTGTTGGATTCGGCCTATACTGCTTGATAGAAATACAACAGAAGTGATTGCGTCATTAATAGGCTGAACTGCCCATGGAGGACTTCTGGTGTCGTGTATTGTGATTCGCACTATTGACCTGCCATTGAAACATCATTTTTTGATGATGCGTAGATGGCAGAGCGGATAATGTGATTCGCTTGCATGGCTAGGCGGGGTTGTCGCACGGAAGGTCCAGTGTTCAAATCCTGGGTAAGCCACTCATGTCTGTTGTTTTTCTGTTGTCTGGTGTTCTACTTCTTTATTTCCTGCGAGTGCCTGATAACATACCTTTATATTTGTTTCATATTAATTTCATATTAATTTACTGTTTACAGGCCTCAGGTTTCCCTCCCTTATTTGTAATAAATGTTTGTACAATACCAAACCTACCCAATATCCTGTTCTCACTGTTCTAGTCTACTATCATTTACTGGACACAGTATTAAGGTCCTAAGGGTCTTGTTGGATTCGGCCTATACTGCTTGATAGAAATACAACAGAAGTGATTGCGTCATTAATAGGCTGAACTGCCCATGGAGGACTTCTGGTGTCGTGTATTGTGGTTCGCACTATTGACCTGCCATTGAAACATCATTTTTGATGATGCGTAGATGGCAGAGCGGATAGTGTGATTCGCTTGCATGGCTAGGCGGGGTTGTCGCACGGAAGGTCCAGTGTTCAAATCCTGGGTAAGCCACTCATGTCTGTTGTTTTTCTGTTGTCTGGTGTTCTACTTCTTTATTTCCTGCGAGTGCCTGATAACATACCTTTATATTTGTTTCATATTAATTTCATATTAATTTACTGTTTACAGGCCTCAGGTTTCCCTCCCTTATTTGTAATAAATGTTTGTACAATACCAAACCTACCCACTATCCTGTTCTCACTGTTCTAGTCTACTATCATTTACTGGACACAGTATTAAGGTCCTAAGGGTCTTGTTGGATTCGGCCTATACTGCTTGATAGAAATACAACAGAAGTGATTGCGTCATTAATAGGCTGAACTGCCCATGGAGGACTTCTGGTGTCGTGTATTGTGGTTCGCACTATTGACCTGCCATTGAAACATCATTTTTTTGATGATGCGTAGATGGCAGAGCGGATAGTGTGATTCGCTTGCATGGCTAGGCGGGGTTGTCGCACGGAAGGTCCAGTGTTCAAATCCTGGGTAAGCCACTCATGTCTGTTGTTTTTCTGTTGTCTGGTGTTCTACTTCTTTATTTCCTGCGAGTGCCTGATAACATACCTTTATATTTGTTTCATATTAATTTCATATTAATTTACTGTTTACAGGCCTCAGGTTTCCCTCCCTTATTTGTAATAAATGTTTGTACAATACCAAACCTACCCAATATCCTGTTCTCACTGTTCTAGTCTACTATCATTTACTGGACACAGTATTAATGTCCTAAGGGTCTTGTTGGATTCGGCCTATACTGCTTGATAGAAATACAACAGAAGTGATTGCGTCATTAATAGGCTGAACTGCCCATGGAGGACTTCTGGTGTCGTGTATTGTGGTTCGCACTATTGACCTGCCATTGAAACATCATTTTTTGATGATGCGTAGATGGCAGAGCGGATAGTGTGATTCGCTTGCATGGCTAGGCGGGGTTGTCGCACGGAAGGTCCAGTGTTCAAATCCTGGGTAAGCCACTCATGTCTGTTGTTTTTCTGTTGTCCGGTGTTCTACTTCTTTATTTCCTGCGAGTGCCTGATAACATACCTTTATATTTGTTTCATATTAATTTCATATTAATTTACTGTTTACAGGCCTCAGGTTTCCCTCCCTTATTTGTAATAAATGTTTGTACATGGAGGACTTCTGGTGTCGTGTATTGTGGTTCGCACTATTGACCTGCCATTGAAACATCATTTTTTGATGATGCGTAGATGGCAGAGCGGATAGTGTGATTCGCTTGCATGGCTAGGCGGGGTTGTCGCACGGAAGGTCCAGTGTTCAAATCCTGGGTAAGCCACTCATGTCTGTTGTTTTTCTGTTGTCTGGTGTTCTACTTCTTTATTTCCTGCGAGTGCCTGATAACATACCTTTATATTTGTTTCATATTAATTTCATATTAATTTACTGTTTACAGGCCTCAGGTTTCCCTCCCTTATTTGTAATAAATGTTTGTACAATACCAAACCTACCCAATATCCTGTTCTCACTGTTCTAGTCTACTATCATTTACTGGACACAGTATTAAGGTCCTAAGGGTCTTGTTGGATTCGGCCTATACTGCTTGATAGAAATACAACAGAAGTGATTGCGTCATTAATAGGCTGAACTGCCCATGGAGGACTTCTGGTGTCGTGTATTGTGGTTCGCACTATTGACCTGCCATTGAAACATCATTTTTTGATGATGCGTAGATGGCAGAGCGGATAGTGTGATTCGCTTGCATGGCTAGGCGGGGTTGTCGCACGGAAGGTCCAGTGTTCAAATCCTGGGTAAGCCACTCATGTCTGTTGTTTTTCTGTTGTCCGGTGTTCTACTTCTTTATTTCCTGCGAGTGCCTGATAACATACCTTTATATTTGTTTCATATTAATTTCATATTAATTTACTGTTTACAGGCCTCAGGTTTCCCTCCCTTATTTGTAATAAATGTTTGTACAATACCAAACCTACCCACTATCCTGTTCTCACTGTTCTAGTCTACTATCATTTACTGGACACAGTATTAAGGTCCTAAGGGTCTTGTTGGATTCGGCCTATACTGCTTGATAGAAATACAACAGAAGTGATTGCGTCATTAATAGGCTGAACTGCCCATGGAGGACTTCTGGTGTCGTGTATTGTGGTTCGCACTATTGACCTGCCATTGAAACATCATTTTTTGATGATGCGTAGATGGCAGAGCGGATAGTGTGATTCGCTTGCATGGCTAGGCGGGGTTGTCGCACGGAAGGTCCAGTGTTCAAATCCTGGGTAAGCCACTCATGTCTGTTGTTTTTCTGTTGTCTGGTGTTCTACTTCTTTATTTCCTGCGAGTGCCTGATAACATACCTTTATATTTGTTTCATATTAATTTCATATTAATTAGCCATATTTGTTTCTTTGTCCCACCAGAGTTGCCCGGCAACTTTGAGAGGTAAATTTGTTTATAAATAATTACATATCTATGAACGAGATAAAGGGCACATTCTTTATCAGTTTAACCGTTGCAGTTCTTGGGCAAATTATATCCATGTATATATATATATATATATATATATATATATATATATATATATATATATATATATATATATATATATATATATATATATATATATATATATATATATATATTAGGGCTGGGATTGATTTAAACGTCTGAATCGATTAATCTAATTTCTTGATTCGAAGATTAATCGATCATTTTTGAACAATGTGATACATTTTAAAAAAATCATAAATAAACTATTTTCTTAAAATCACTAAGCACCTTATTTATTTTACGTCTTATAAGGCGACATCATCCTGAAAATATCATGAAAATGTCATGAAAATACTGAAAAGTTACAAGCAAACAATTTATTATTATTGACCACTTGCTAAATTCCACATCATCAACCTCTAATATAGTAAATGCTCTCGCACTTAAGCGAAAAATATAAACATTGCTAAAATTGGAATAATGGATTAAAATGTGTTTATCAATTAGTCGATTAAAACATTTTAACCGATTAATCGATTAATTAATCGTTAAAGGCCTCAGCCCTTATATATATATATATACAATTTCTCCATCTAATACCCGGGGGTATGTAAATAGACGCATGAGAATAGGACCACTGCACCTTTAGACATTGTCTAATATTGTCCTCCCAACGAAATCTGTTTCGTCCTGAGCTGTGGATCCCTGGTTCTTGGTTTCCCATATTTGTAATGGTAGCCGATCATCTCCCATTCTGTAGAAATGGCCAAACCATCGTAATTGGAACAGTTCCACTATGTCTGTTATTCAAGATAATAATTCTGATGTCCAATACCTCATCATGGCATCTTTTCGTCTTTCCAATTCGTATAAAAGAGTAAATTAAAAGTGTCAAATTGTGTGCATGTGCATGTGTGCGAGTTTTCCTTTGTCCCAAAAAATGGTAGTAGCTCATACTTGGTCATGTTGTTTAATACATCATACAATTATAAAAACACTCAGGGGTTGAATGGGACGTTTTTCATCATCAATTAAACAAAAATTATGTTAATAATGAGGTAGAGGGGGAGGGTGGGGAAGCCTTTGTATTTTGGATGTCACCAAAGTCACTATTTATTTGACAATATCACAATGTGTGGCAAGAACCTCAATAGATCTTCACCTTCACGGCACACACTCTCTAATCTTTACATAAAACACAAATGTTTCGCCCTTACCATATTTTATTTTACCCTAATGTGCAGTTCTTTAGATAAGTGTCTATTCTCAACGCCTGTTCAACAGTTATATGCAGAGCATGCCAGTAATTAATGCAATATTGGTTTTCTCTGTTGTTCACACTTATTACCGTTTCGTATGATATGCTCTATAATATTTTCTTGTAAACATTATTTGCTGTCATTTTCCACAAATAGGAACAAAGGAAAATTTCAGAGTACAATGATAGAGAAAACTAATAATTTTAGCATTAATTCAAAAAGTAAGGGTGTTGAAAACCATAAAAAAGACCAACAATTCAATAGGCCTACTCATAAAGTTGAACAAAACCTACCAAGGTCAAAGATTTTTAAAATCAGTGGCAAAGTGCTAACAATTAGAGCATTACCAGACAGTAAGATCATAAATGTACTAGAAACAGTTATAGACAAAAGATTGATAGCACACATAACAAGAGCAAAGTATGGCATAATATTCATAATGAACATGACAGAAAAGTCAAAAGCTTTTATAAAACAGATTGAATTAAGTCCTGTTCAAGTAGAATTGACACACATCATTAAGGCGAGGCTAGAAATAGTCAAAGAAACCAGAAAATTAGTAATTAAAGGAACACTTGTGACAATTCCAGAGTAAGAAATCATAAATAGACTTCGAACAGAAAATCCTAAATGTAGGATTATGAAAATGGAAATGATATCACATAAATTAGGAACTTCAGCTGTAATAATAGTTACATTAGAAGGACGAGAAATTCAGTGGCAGTACAAAAATTAAAACAGAAGCTTACATTCTATCAGCCATTCAATGCTCAAACTGCCATAAATTTGGTCACACTATAAGAACATGTAAAAGTAAACCTACATGCCGGTATTGTTGCAGGAGGCCACACCTGTGATAACTGCAAAGAAGCAGAAGATGATAAAGAGCGCTGAACAAGAAATATAACCAGAAAGCGTGTACATTGTCTAGGAAACCACAGTGCATGTTTCCTACGATGTCCACATTACCAACAAACAAAATAAGCTCTAATAAAATCAGTCAGTACTAACACATCATTTAAAGTAGTACTACACCAATATCAATCATCAATCGCTACATCTACAACTTCATCACCAAGATAAATCACAGACAAAACCCAAAATGCTGAAATACCACAAAAGAAAAATAAAGTCCAAAAACTACTGATAACCGATTGGAATCTACCAGATGAAAGAGAAATAACCAAATCATCGGTAACGGGAGATACAGTGAGCAATGCAGAAGAACTCTTGAAAACCATGAAATGTAAGCAGCATGAAATAGCTAAAGATGTGGCTAAATTAGCAGAGCTAAAAAAGGAGAATGAAGATTTACTGAAAAGGATTGGGTCAGAAAGACAACTCATAAAGAGTGAGCAAAAACGAATAGATAAAAATCCAACAAGAAGAAATGTGGAATGAAAAAAATGACAGATTGTAAACAACTTGTTCATTCTGTATCAAACATTGTAGAAGGCTGTATACTGAATCTTCAAAATGAAATACTAACTCACTTAAATAGAGAAACTGAAAATCTAGGGAACTTTGTTATTAACAAATAATTGAATATATTAGGGACCGAAGGCGCAGAGAGAGAGAGATGAATGCAGTCAGCGACTCATAGCTTGACTGCTTGCGTCAGCGAACCAGAGCTGACCAAGACCCTACTCTACCTCCAAGTGGTGGTCCTAGAAACAGGCTGCATCACTGCAGTCTCGCTGAGCGAGTAGGGATCGATGAGGGAAGGCAAACCCAGTCCCAAAAAATGCCGTGCTGAAGTCGGATGTGTTGGCCGAAAGGCTCAGATAACGTAGCTCCGCTGAAAACAGACACAACCCAACCAACGTCCTTTTCAGGACGAACGAGGAAGAAGAAGAAGTATTAGTCCAGGCCGTTCCATATCAAACGCTGGTCATTGGCAATCATTCAAACTTTATTTAATATCGTCCTTTGGACATCTTTATGAATAAGCACACATTTCCTTACTAGAATAAGCCAGGGACACCTCAACCAAGTATATTGATGTCCGGGTGATGGAATAATTCAGGAAAAACAAAGAATACTGCAGGAGCTCAAAACACATACATCCGCTCACTTCCAAAAACAGCCGCATCTCTTTTGCAGACGATCACCTCACTTCTCACCCGTGTGTTACCGGGGCCCGAAAGGGGAGCAAAGAATAGTAACACTGCACCCTACCACGCATGTCGTAAAAAGCGACTAAGGAGGGTATGGGCATGGGGCTGTTTACCCCATCCCGTAAAAACTTCGCACAGTGGGCTGATCACCTGCTTGCCAACCAATCTGATTACGGAAACAATGATAGATTGTTTGGTCTGTTTTTGTTCCACAAAGACGCCACCAGGCGTGTTGGAAACAGCGATAGATTGATCAATTTGTTGTTGCCCTAAGACGCCACTAGGCGTACTGGCCACATACTGCTTTGCCGGTTGATGGCTAAGGATGGAAGAAGAAGAAGACCTCACTTCTGCTTCAAATATGTTCACGTCTGCCAGTAAACCATATCGGCATGACGTCACTTCCTTTATTAATAAGTGATTCCGTATAAGATAAACAAAAAAGGAACCGTGTTGAGCTGCCTATTATATCTACATAAATGTTATTAATTTTAATCATAACACTCGTACGGACTGCAGTGCAGGAACACAGGAACACTGGCAGGCAGGTTGTGGCAGGAATTCTAGTAAGCTGGATGGTTACTTCGTGAGGCGGGAACAGCAGAATTTGCCTACACCAAAACGCCCTATGACATTTGTAGTCCTACGTAAACTTGAAAGTTTACAAAGGCACTCCACAAAAGACCCTAACACCACTAAAGTAACACAAAGTCACACTGTATCAACCGGGATATCGCGACAACCAAAGTCATCTCCCTGCCCTGTTGAACTCGTAACTTTACTCCACAGGGAGCACACGAATGTTACCAAGAAACAGCGAAGTATGCCTCGTAATATGTCTACTTATTCAGCCCGAAAATTCATCAATGACTGCACTAACATTGCTGACAGCAGAACAGCGTGTGAACGAGAATAATAACCACAACACTGCATTTTTCCATGCTGTCAAAAACACTGACCTACCAAAATATTTAATTCCTAGCAGCAGCAAACAAGCAAAACTTGAAGGGAACCGTGACCTATTTCCATATAAAGATTACTCACAACACCAAAACTGAACACCCTGGATGAACACTGACCTGTTACCGATCGCTGTGCTGTGAACTGAATACTGACACAGGCCTACCGATTATAAACTACCTTAAACCGTCTAATATTTTAGCACCAGCAAATACTTTATAACAATTCTGCAAGAAACCAAGATATCCGAACAACGGAAAAATGCAAAAAATCTATAAAGCCACAAGGCCATAGAACGCGCCCTAAGACGTCAAAGAAGAGGACGATTGACCCCAGATGCCAAACGTGTGATGTATAGTATGTCAACCCAAGACAAGTACATACACGACCACTGCACGTGTGAACTTCATGCAGGACAGGAACAATAAGACTCGTACATGCTATGGGTTTTACGAACAGTGTTGACACTAATAAATGCGAGCTAAAATAGAAATTATCCCTTTATTCACTGAACAATAACTTGGCCAAAAGTTGCCAGATTGAGATACAAAATATATATGTGCTACTAATGTAAATAGGACGGTAGATATAAACACTCTGATCAGTCTCGCAGTCAAGTCTGACTATTACTCAGCATAATGAGTGACGAGGCGAACTACAGTGTAACATTCTCATATAAATATCAAACACACTGCAAGAATGTTAACTGATTCCGTACGCAAGATCTAATAATAGATGCAAAGGCCGAACGCTGTAGACGTAAGATCTTTTAAAAGACGCTGATTTATTTCGTTGTTTCTTTCTATTCTGATATTTTATACTGCCCGGAATTTATCTCGAACGGAAGTAAACACAAAACTGGGCAAATTTCAACAAGCTTCAACGTCTTTTATTTGCGTTTGAAGGGAATGTTTCACATTTATCTTCATCTTTAATCGTGTTTTGTCGTATCGCCATTGTGGTGAAGTGGGATGTTATAAATATTTATAGGGGACTTAGTGTACTGACTGAGATCAGCTGTGAAGGTATCTATATCTAATAAGAGTAGTGTATTATAGATAACCTTACTTGCTGCCACATATGTATACCTCAGTCAGAATTATTCTGGAATAGTGTGATGACTACGTTATAGGTCTAGGGTATGTGTATGATGAAGTGTAAGTCACAACAACAACAGACAGATAAACAATTTAATTTATTCCACCACACTTGACAACACTGTGACACTCACATACATAAAACACTCTACGAGGATATCTTAAAGGAGTCACTGATAACTTTTCAAATAACAATATGTATTCAGTGCTATCATGAATGTATATGTGTCCTGATTCAAATACAAAGGGAACCAGGAATCACAATCAATTTTAATTACAAGTTATATGTACAGAATTTATCAATATGAATATTTTAGTGGCATATATTATTAATAGTATCCTATGTGTGTCAGTTGTGTAGTAGTAATATGAGGTAATACTGGTTTTGTTTTGTTCAAGCTCTGTTGGTATTTGTCATCATGACTTCAATAGTTTGTTTCTATTGGAACTAGTATTGGAGATGTTCTCAGTTCCTGGTATTTAAAACAATTAAATTCCCCTCTTAATTTTATTTTACAGTGTCATTTTAAGATGGGGTACATAATGTTGAGCTCCATGGCCACACTCTCTTATCTTTAGTGATGACTGCAGTAAAAGACTCCTCTGCTCGAGTGCTTTAATGAGTTCAGGAGTCACCTCACTGGTTGCTATATGGACCAAGGAGTAAGCTGTCCACCTCTGGATTCAGCAAAGCTCTGACCAGGTGCTGCTCAATACTTTTAAGACCACGGTCCCTGAAACAAGAAGGTTGTACCTCCTACTTCATAACTATTTTATACTCTATTTTTACACTGAGCACAATACGTCACAAACATTGAGTTCAGAGCGTTAGGCCAACTGTCAGCTTCATCTGAAATACTTTATACCAGTATTTCCCTCCCTAATGGTTACTACGCCTCTGCAATTCCAGCATTATTTCTTTCTAGTCAATAATCTAGGTGTCAGTGTACTGTTTGGCCATTCCATGCAGTTTTACTTTCCTCTGACACCTTCTGTTCAGGCTGGAGCACTATAGGCTTTACATCATGTTTGCTACTGAACTACACATATATATATAGACATAAATTATCAATTTACATTCAATTTTCATTTAAAAAGATATCAAATATTTTCAAACCTACCACAATTCATGGGAATAATACACAGTGACGTTGAATGGCAATGAATATAGCACCACTTCGATCTGCCGATGTCCCAGGCTTTATTTTATACAAAATATACACTGGTGTTCAACACACTGTTTCTTAGTAGGTTTATTACAAGATGTGGCAAGGAACAGACGCTCTGAATTGAGTATATTCGCAGCTCTAACCAATGAAACCATGTTTACACATCTTTTCAAAAAAGTACCCCTTTTTCACGTTTCCCCTGACAACACAGGATAGTATTTATAGCCCGACCAATCGTGTTTAGTCTTATATTTGTTGCGCTCCAATCAAATAGGAGTTAACATGGTAGGCTATTTCCGTAACGTAATGTTTTTTCAAACACGTTATAAAAAAATTTTATGAGCAGAAATGATTTCATGCTGTCAGGCACCCCTACTATTTTATTTTGGTTATAATTTGGTAATTCCTAGATTATTTGCGTAACGTTTTACATATTCTTTGTCAGCAAACCCTAAGGAACCCAAATATCTCAATTTAAGAGAGCTAGGTGGCTGCGTTCAAAATGTGCATTTTCTACCACCTCCTGTTCACTTCAACCCCCATGTGGTGTCTGGGTACTGTCATGTTTTCAAACGTAAACCAGTATAATGTCATAATTCCAATAAGCGTTTGTCAGGATTTTAAAACCTAACTCTCGGAAGGTAGGGTTTTTATCACTGTCCGTCGGGAGCCGCGCTGGTGTAATGGTTTCGGCGTTGTACTGGCGACCAGGTGTTCATGGTTCAAACCCGGGCGTCAGCGTTTGAAGAAATGTTTACGGCCGGAAATTTGACTGAATAACCTGAACGGCTCCTGTGATAAACCCTCTGTGGATGGGAAGGAGCGAAGCTCCTGACCGGGTTGGAAGGAAAGTCCTCAGGTTCCCCAGCCTCGCAATGACATGTCATTGGGCCGAAGGGCTGAAAGCCCAACTGCCGCTGGTTAAGAAAAAAAAAAAAAAAAAAAAAATCACTGTCCGTCTGAAAAAAAGTTAGTGCATGTGGCCTTACACGCGTGATAGTAGTAATTGTATATCGCGTTACGCTTGTTGGGGGTGCCATTAATAGCGAGACGCGTGTTTAGTATTGCCTGTGTTCGGCTTTCTGCCTCTCCCTTTCTTTCTATCTTTTAGTCCATCTGTCTTTTAGTTACGCCGTGTATGGAATGAATGAAATATTAAATCTAGGTCATTGATCAGCTTGCGTATCTCAAGGTTTTTCCAAGAAATACAGTAAACGTTTCATTGAAGAAAGCGGGTAATAATACAGTAGGCTTTTACTATCAACGTGAAAGCGTTACAATTTGCAGACGAAGGAGAACACAAGGGGGATTTTGCGTACAGTCATTGTGACAGCACTGTTTCTTTTACCATTTCTCTTTTTTTTTATTAAATTTATTTGTTAGGCTTTACATTTACCTTTTAATTTATATATGTGGATTAGAATATTCCACGACAGCCATAATGGCCGAAAAACACACAGGATATGTTATTAATATGTGAACAGTGAACAAACTGTGTGATCAACCATAACTTTCTTACTTTTTCTGTGTTTCTAAATGGATTACCTGCACAAAGAGAGCAGTGAAACTGTATTGTGATAACAATTTATGTTACAAGCCTTACGTAAGTCGAAAATATTTGTTCAAAATTTCAAGTTATCTTTTTTTTGTGTACATGTTATCTGTTATAACATAAACATAACATAAAATTAGCTAGAAAGGCATATGGATTTATATTGTTCATCCAATGTACTTTAATTTGATATATAATATGTTATACTTAACTCATGATTAGACACACATTGTCAGTAAACGTAAATTATGTATGTATAAATTTTTGGGGCTTAAAAATAATTCCGTCCAGAGCTGAAAATAATTACGTACGGAATCAGTTAATAACAGCAAATACAGCTGATAACTCCGTAGAGCAAAATAGTTCTGAACCAGAACAAATACACCAGTACTATAATAACAATGGCAACTACTCACTGTCCCGCCATATGCCAAAATACGGTATTACAACCGGCTATCCAGAACACACGTCTCTACGAGACGGCTCCCAAGACTATAGGCCTAATAAATTATCGCTTCTTTTGCGTCAAAATTCAACCTCATCACGAGACATCACATGACGGGTTGTTTGCACTGGAACTCAAACATATCGAGTTTCGTTTAAGGTCCAGGAAAACATAGCTTGGCTTACCACCAAGCATACAAGTCAAAACGGCAGTAAAACGTGCCGTGGCACAGTTTAGATCGGGAGCCGCGCTGGCGTAATGGTTTCCACACTGCGCTGGCGATCGGGTGATCGATGTTCGCGGCCAGGCGGGAGATTTGAGCGAATGTGTTCGACCGGGACTTGAACTGGATTAATTCGAGTCCTGGCGAAGACATTTGAAGCAGTGCCTTCGACCAGGGGACTGAAATAACCCGAGTGGCTACTGAGCCCAAACTCTCTGTGAATGGGAAGGAGCGGAGATGGCACGGTCATCTGGCTCCTGACCGGGTGGGAAGGAAAGCCCACAGGCTCCCCAGCCTCGCAATGCCATGGAATTTGTTTCATGTCATTGGGCCGAAAGGCTGAAGCCCAAGTGCCGCTGGATTAAAAAAAAATCAGTTCAGATCCAGTCGCGTTAAGCGTAAGTGGAGTAAATATGGGTTCTCTCCCAAGTATTTTGAAGATACTGAGAAGTATAGACAAGAGAGACAGTGTTACCACGTTTGAAGAAAATGTTCATCTTCTCAAGACGACCAGACAACCAGGTATGTCGCATCTCGACAATTACATAAACAGTTTAGAATAATGAGAAGAATTATAGGCCGTAGCTAGCCAACGAGAAGTGTGAAATAAAAGATATTTGGTAGAAATAGTCACCACTGGTTGTTAGGCCAGTCTTTACCAAGATACATCAAGTAATCACACTAAAACTCGAATGTTAAGAAAATAGAAGTACAACAGAGTCAGCCAATAGCTTACTTACTTACTTAGTCGTTCCCCTTCTACCGTGAGGTGTAGAGGTTTGGAAGAGAGAGCGCCAGACCATTCTATCAGCTGTCTTCTTCCTGGCCTGGTTCCATTCTAGTCCTCGGTCCTTCAAAGATTGTCTAATGTTGTCCTCCCAGCGGACTCTGGGTCGTCCTGGAGGTCTGGATCCCTGGCTCTTTGTTTCCCATGCTTGTCGTGGTAGCCGATCTTCTCCCATTCTGCAGACATGGCCAAACCATCTCAGTTGGGACTGTTCTATTTGGGTCTGCAGCGGGTGGGATTTTAGGCCTTGACGTATCGTCTGGTTGCGGACCATGTCTCTTCTTGTTACTTCAACCACTTTCCTCAGATACCTCATTTCTGAGGTTTGGATCTGGCTTTTGTGGGTTTTAGTCATTGCCCACGACTCGCATCCATATGTCAAGACTGGGACATAGGTGGAGCGGTATACAGCCATCTTCGTTTTCTTACCAACCTCTTTCTTGCTGAGGAATCCTCGATTTATGGCCTGAAAAAGTCTCCCAGCCGCTGCTTTTCGAGTGGCCAACTCTTCTTTGATGCCTCCCTTTCGGTCTATAATAGCTCCGAGATATTTAAAGTGGTCGACCTGCTCCAGGACCTGTTCTCCCAACTTAATCTGATGTTTTCTTTCTTCTCGTGATATCACCATGGATTTTGTTTTAGAGCTGCTTATGACCATCCCTCTCTTCTCCAGCTCTTCCTTCCAGACTTGCAGGTTGGATTGGAGATGTGCCTCTGATTTAGCAATCAGGGCAACATCATCAGCAAATGCCAGCTCTGAAATACATACCTGTCTCATCTTCCAGTACCCCACTGAATACTTTGTCAGCCAATAGCAGAAGTAAGAACAGCGAGTATTGAGATAATGGCTATGACAGAAGTTTTATGACTAAAACAGTGGTTCTCAAGCCATAACCATTTTGACTACCAGACTCAGTATACAAATAAAGAAGCAGTGACAGTGCTTAAGAGAAAATAGGGAAAATGTTTAAGAATGATGTTTTAGAAATTGCGTCATGAAATAACCTCTTGCTGTTCAAAGGTTACCAGCCTCAAGTGGAAGGTTGGGCAGAACATCTCATTTCAACTGTTGCTGAATTTCATAGGTAAATAAATATCGTATTACGTTCACTGTTGTTGGCGTGAAGTATGTTTACCAGATATCGAAACCATCTGTCAGTCATAAGCTGTTGTAATCGTCAAAGTGTCATCAGAAGTAACTTATTATCATCATACAACTGCCTACTGTCTGGGCTACTGATACGAACCCACTATACTCACCATCACCACAAGCTATCAGCACACACGGCCACATTAACAATAACTTCCAACAGTAGTTTTCCTGATTTGTCTATTACATTGCCTCCCCATGCTGTATAATGAGCACTGAAGTCTCCCATTATGATAGTTCTATTGTTTATTCTTGTATTCACGTCTGTGATATCCCTTTCGTTTTTGTTTGCACATGAACAGTACAGGTTAACTATTTTTACTTCTTCTAGCTAATTACATACTGTTAAAGTGATTACTTCAAAGTCTTCTGTTGCGAATGATTCGTAGTCAGTTATTATATATGTTTTATTAACTATAAATGCCACATCTCCTCCTTTTTTGAATTCCTGTCCAATCACTTCGAAAGACTTTATATTCAAAGATGGTAAAACTTTGACTCGGATTAAGATTATTCTCTTGAATGGCAAGTATTACTTTAGATTGTTTAAACATGCCTATTATTGCAGGTATTTTGTTTTAGAATGGTTTAAGTAACAAGAAAAGACATGGTCCGCAACCAGACGATACGTCAAGGCCTAAAAACCCAACCCCTGCAGACTCAAGTAGAACAGTCCCAACTAAGATGGTTTGGCCATGTCTGCAGAACGGGAGAAGATCGGCTACTACGACAAGCATGGAAAACTAAGAGCCAGGCAACCAGAACTCCAGGACGGCCCAGGGTCCGCTGAGAGGACAACATAAGCGAACTTTGAAGGACTGAGGACTAGAATGGAACCATGCCAGGAGGAAGACAACCGATAAGATAGTCTGCTGCTCTCTCTTCCAAACCTCTACACTTCACGGTAGAAGAGGAACGACTAAGTAAGTAACTATATTTTTTTATCACTGCTGCAATTTCACCGTATTATTCTGATGTTCTGTATTTTAATTATTTAATGTTTAAGTTTATTTTTAAATAGTGTTTTACTCTTTTACTCTGACTAGTGTTTAATATAATCTTCTTCTTCTTCTTCCTCGTTCGTCCTGAAAAGGACGTTGGTTGCGTTGTGTCGCCGTTTACAGCGGCTGCTGTGATATTTGCGCCTTTCGGCCCGACACATCCGACTTCCACACTATTGCTGCGTCTTTGGATCCCGGACTAATACGTACTACTGCATTTTTCTTTGGGACTATATATCTATTACCATGGAGCCTTTTTGTCAAAAGAATAAACTGCATGTTTGTAAAATTGTGAAGGAGGTGTTGGTCCGCTCAGTGCAGTTATACTGATTTTGTGTTGTATGACTGCCCCTAGAGTCTACTTTGGCGACGGAGAATTTCTCCGGAATAATTAACATTATGACACGTAACAACGAGCTGTAGTGAAATACTGTGTTCCAACCCGTGCTATCGCAATATACTGTGTTCTTGCGCTGCAGCCAACCCGTGCTATCGCAATATACTGTGTTCTTGCGCTGCAGCCAACCCGTGCTATCGCAATATACTGTGTTCTTGCGCTGCAGCCAACCTGTGCTGTAGCAATAGACTGTGTTTGTGCTCTGCAGCCAATCCGTGCTGTAGCAATATAAGGTGTCAACGTATTGCAGCCAACCTGTGCTGTGGTTATAGTCAACGGCCCTGTGTGCTGGGACTTGCAGTTGATTTATCCACCTGCGCCATGGTGTCCAGTGCCACTGGAATACTGCTATGTGCTGCTATCGCTGTGAAGAGTTCATCTTGGTGCCGAGGTCGATCCCTTGTAGACTTTTGGGTCTTTTGTGACTGTGCTAACCAAGCCGAGTGACTGTTCATCTTTGTTATACACATATACCAGTCAATGAGACTTAAGTTCCAGGACTTGTGCTACCTGCATCAGTGTGAGATTTACCCGTGCAGTGTTTATCCATCCGTGTGGTGGGTTGTGATGCGTCACGCGCTAGACGAATCTTTATGGAACATTTATGTACTTTGTGAGTGACTTTGTTCGCGAGTCATCATTTTCATCATCTACGAGCAAGGAGCTTCATTGGAGCTGCATTTGTCGTGTCAGTGCCGGATTGTCAGATAAGTAAGTTACGTCATGATATTTTGAATTATGTATCTTTTTTAAATATATTTTGTAGACTATATACATTTTCAGTTATATATTTCCTTCATTTTTTTTTCTTCCTATCTGTCATCTGATCCACTTTCATGTATATGATCTTTCATGTTCCATTCTTATAGTGTTGTAATAGGACATTTCTTTCTTCGGTCTTATTTCGCTATCGTTCTTTTATAGTTGTCTTCTATTAGTCAATTATCTTATTACTTCTACATTACAGGGAGATTATTCCTGTGCCTATTTTCTTCTTTTTTTCTGTTTAGGAGTCTGTATTTCTTGCAATTACTTTACACATTTTTCACTTCCACAGACTTCTTATATATGTTTTAGTATTTACATTATTTACCTTAGTATAGAAATTAACATTTCGTTTTTCATTTTCTTACTTTTGTTCGGACTGGTCTGCATTGTGGCTAGTTTGTGTAGAAGCCCTCATCGTTTTATTGTCAGTTTGTTGTTGTCGTTCTACCTTCTGTGTATTATTATTATTTTACTTTGTCGAAGGGAGAACGGGAGGTGAGTTTAATTCTTTCATTTTTCCTTGTAGAAAGAGATTCATTAGACCGTTTTCTGTTAGGGGGTGGCTGTGTTTGTTTAGTTGTAGAATTGAGCAGACATACATTCCTGCTGCTGCCCCGCTTAACAAACCGAGCACATTATTTAGTAGTTGTACTGTTTAGTTTGTGTACACGTTGTTGTGCATATTTTGTGGCTTTTTGCGTCTTGTTTAAGCGTTGTACTTTTATGTCACTTACTTCCTATCTTGTAAATATGTTTAGCTATTTATCCCTTGTTTTCGGGTGTTAATAGTCACGGATTATTCATAGCAGCCTCAATCATAGTAGCTTACTTCTTTTTACATCTAATGTGTCGTCTTTTTATACATGAATGTTGCTTGTTGTTGGTGTTATTGTGTTTGTCTATCATTCACATTGTTGTATGTCTGCTACATGTAATTATTTATATTGAAGAAAACAGAGGTTGTTTACCTGTGACATTAAGTGATTTGTACAGAAACACAATTTCAGAGTGCTGTATGCCTATGACTAAGTAATAGGACTTATTTTGAGTTCATCTATAACGAAGTAGTGAACACAAGCTAGTATCTTAGTGTGAGGATTCTCGTGTGGAATCATTAGAGAGTGCTACATGTTTACGACTGAGGATGGTTCAGGTAGCTGATCTTTTTACATGTCCATAAACTATTTTTAACTACGTGTACAGTACCGGGTATTTAGTCATTGAGATTTGGAGTACCTACATTATTGTGATGTAAGAGATATTGCTTGAGCGGTAGGACTGATTGCTGAGTCCATCAAACGTCGACTAAGTGAGCACAAGCCAAGTTGCTAAGTGGTCTTAGCTTGAGTACATTACACTATATATATCAGAGGTATTTTTGAGTGGACTATTGATTATATTTTGATACTTTATATCACGGAGATGCAACAGTTTGTTCAGTTGGGGAAGGAGTGTCGTTACACTGGTAAAGAGTTAATGTATTTTGCTAAGGCGAAATACAACTCAAAGGAAAACCAAAATGCCCTCAGAGATATGCGTGCCGAGGAGCGGGAACGCAATAAACAGATAGAGGAAAGGAAGATCGCAGCTGACAGAGAGTTAGAAGACAAGAAGATCAAAGCAGACATTAAGAAAGAGAAACTGAAAATAGAAGCAGATAGAATTGAAAAGGTTAGAAATGAGTGCGAGTGGTCAGAGCTCGACATCGTCCTTTTAGGCTGCAACTACCTAATTTCAATGACAAAGTTGACAGTATAGACTTCTTCCTTGAAAGATTCGTGGCTAAATGTCTAGCCTGGAAGGTTAACAGAGATGAAAGGCCACCTCTGCTGTCAACTGGGTTATCTGGGCCAGCGATGGAGACTTTTTATAGCCTCCCTCTTGTGCATAGGGCAAATTACGATGTCGTGAAGGAACGGTTGCTCCGGAAATTCCGTCTGACATCAGACGGATACCGGATGCGCTTCCGAAACGAAGTGCCGAGTGCAGCTCAGGACCTCGACGATTTTATCTCGAAGATTAAGCTTTTGCTTAACAGATGGATTGAGATGGAGGGTATCGTTAAAGACTACGATGGCATAGTTGATCTGATGCTACTGGACAAGGTCTTGTCATCGTGCTCAGCAGAGCTAGTTTATTTTTCCAAGAACGTAGGCCAAATGACATCGATTCCATGTCACAGTTGGGCCATCATTACGTCACGGCCCATCCGGGTAAGCCAATCCGTCGGTCCAGCATTGTTTATGAGGCTATCTCGTGCTATCTCGTGCGTTGGGAAGATCTCAGAGCAACCAGCACGGCAGCATCGGTCGAATAGCGCCGATATGTTTCGGAAGCATAAGTTTGATAGGCCTTTCCGCCGTAATGAGCCATCGAAAGGCGATAATGATAACTTTCGAACTCGCCGGAGTTACCAGCATAGATGGAACAGAGGTTCACATATAAGTCATAGTGACGAAGACGAGAGAAAGCCGCAGAAACACGTTCACGTCAGCGATTCATGCGCTTCTGATAGGGGGTGGGTATCGAATGAAATCCACCAGACAAAGAAGTGAATCCTCGGAGAGACGAGAATACAATTCTGATCCTCGCGCGGTCCGTAAGAATCGAGATGATTATCGGGCGTGTATGCGGGATTCAGATGGTGAATCCAAATCGTCACCGGCTAGCAGTCCTTGCAAGAGTACACGTGGCGAATCTAAAAGGGAACGCCGATGTTCCATTTGCAATGGCAAGGGACATGATTCAGACGTGTGTCGTACCCTATCAAACTCGCAAATTCCGCGTATGTGTTGGACACAGTCAATAGTGAGGACTGTTCGGAGTGCCGACCGCTGTTTTATACAGACGAGAGGATAGTTTTACGGTGCGGACATACATTACCATGTCTGTCTGCGGTTTATAAGACTGGCAAATTAGTGCTCCATACAGATGTCGTGGAAAAGAAACCAGTCTCGGTGATGAGAGATACAGGAGATACTACAGTTGGGGTTCGTCATTCTTGCATCGAAAGAATCCCGCCTCACAGGCAAAACTGTAAAAGGTACCACATTTGGGGGCAAAGTCAAGTCTTTCCCCCAGGCATACATTAATGTGGACACCCCGTTTCTGTCAGGAAGGGTGAATGCTTTTGTCCTCGAAAATTCTGTCTCCGATATGATCGTCGGTAATGTACGGGGAGTAAATGACGTTATGGGAGATGTTGAAGCGGTGTCCCATCAACATTGTGTTCCCGTTGCTGAAGGTCATGTGATAACGCTATCACCATCTGAGAGGAAAGTATATCAATGACAGGGTGTGGGGTAGGCATCCCCTAATTCTCAGAGTCCTGTGCCAAGACACTGTTTGAATTTATATGATATAGGAATGTATATGATGTAGATGTGTTGCCTTCAAGAATCCTATCATGTAATTGCTCAATGAATATATTTATAAGGGCCGGAGATTCTATTCATATGTCAGTCCCTTAGTTTATTAAAGAGTGGAGGGCAGCAAGTGTCATTTTTTTGCGCTGCACTACCCATGTTCTTTTCGTATATTAAGGAAACACTGTTTAGCATACTGGGATGGTCATGTACTAGCGGTATAGAATCCCAGATGTTGGAAAATATTTTTTGGAGGAAATCAAGTCCCTGCATCCTCTGGATGGAAGAAAACGTTTTTCTTACTGAGGGGGTGGGGTCACGGTACGTTTTACTGCCGTTTTGACTTGAATGCTTGGTTGTAAGCCAAGCTATGTTTTCCTGGGCCTTAAACAAAACTCTGTATGTTCGAATTCCGGAGCAAACAACCCGTCATGTGATGTCACGTGACGAGGTTGAATTTTGGCGCAAAAGAAGCGATAGATTACACTGACTAAAAAAAAAAACTTTTTTTTTCTTTCTCTAACATTTCTATGTTTTTCTGGTCAATTTTAATGCGCTGTTTTTAAATCTGCAAACCGTTTTTCTCTATCAGGTCGGGATCTCTAGAAATACGCAATTGAAGTTTTTTTAACAACGCATACAGTATTACAACATCATTCGTACAAGAAGTATAACAGTTATGTAGGCTTGAATTTCTTTGCAGTCGACTTTCGTCGGTGAATGGCATGTGGTACATCGCGATGAAGCATCCAACAATAATCGGCAAGCATGGTCACACTCCACCATCCTTGATAACGTGACTCCATTACGGCGATATCTTGATGGAATCGTTCTCCATGTTCATCGCTGAATTCGCCAAGGTTGTCAGGGAAAAAGTCAAGATGCGAATCGAGCAAATGGATTTTGAGGGACATGATACAGCCCATAATTCTGTATGCATCTATGCACTGCTTAACAATATGCAACATAGTCGACAGATTTGTGATTTTCCAGAAAGTTATCGACGATCGATTTGAATGCCATCCATGCGCGAAGTTCACTACCATGTAATAAGTTCTCGAATTGTTTGTCTGCAATAAATTTCCTAATCTGAGGTCCTACAAAGATACCTTCCTTTATCTTTGCATCGCTAACTTGCGGAAACTTTTCTCGAAGATAAGTGAAAGCTTTGCTCGTTTTATCTAACGCTTTTACAAAATTCTTCATGAGCCCCAACTTTATATGTAACAGTGGTAAAATGAAGCTGTCTTTGTTAACTAATGGCTCGCGTATTACATTTTTATGCCCGAGCTGCATACGATCCCGGATAGGCCACACCTTTCTTGCATAATGTTCCTGTCTGTTGCGGCTGTCCCATTCACATCGGAAGCAAGAAAATTTAGTATACCCAGTCTGCATGCCCGTTAGAATTACAATGACCTTTAGGTCTCCACAAATCCGCCATTGGTAGTCACTGTACTTTATTTTTTCCAAACGTATAGCCATATTGTCATAAGTTTCTTTCATATGAACAGAGTAGGCGACTGGAATTGATGAAAAAAAAAATTATGTTATGCAATAACACGGCTTTTAGACTAGTCTTGGAAGAATCGATGAAAAATTGCCATTCGTTGACTATGTGCTCATGACCGTTTACATCTTTGCAATAGCAAATGTCATCACCCATCTCAAAGTATTGAACAAGTTCTCTGTGTCTTTGACGAAATTTAGATATCGGAGTATTGGGCGCTAAAAGATTTCATTCTTTGAGTCGCGAACCGAGTAATTCCGCTTGTCCTTTGGTAAGAGCGAGATCACGTATTAGATCTGAAAGTTCTGAATGCTTAATTAAGTAAACACCATCATTCACCGGTATGTAATCTGAGTCAGAATTAGTTTCTAAAGCAGGTAAACTATCACTTTCTGATGGTTCATTTACGTCCAACAGATATTGTTCTGGTGGTACTTGGATCGGACACGTGATTGGATCATGAGGCACTGGTTTCGAAACCGATTCAATATTTGGATAAACCACAGACTTTCTAGTTTTAAAAGTGAAACCATGGATATTTGTCAAGCAGAAGTAACAATCAGTAATGTGATTTGTATGTTCACGCCATATTACAGGCACTCCAAAAGGCATCGACTTATGCTTCGGCGATTTTCGTAACCAACCTGCCAATGTATTTGCACAAGTCGAACAAACTGCATTTGGCTTCCAAGATTTATTTGCATCATCAACTTTCGAATCGAAATAAAGTTCATATGCTTTCTTTTGTAATGGTGTACAATTTTTCTGGTCAACACGATCGGTAAAATATCCGCACACGTAACAGAACAGACCAGCCGAATTTCTACAACTTCTAGAAGCCATATTTTGCTCAGAATTATTTCAAAATACAGTAACTATTTGAAAAATCGCGTAACATATGTCATGCATCTTTTAGCAGTATAAAAAGTAGAATTATGTTGCTTTTTATTAATTTTTAATAAGCTATATAGTAAAAATGAAATGGAGCAAATAACGGTTTCCCAAAAATATATTTATTCACAAATATCTTAAGAACCCGACGTGATAGAGATAAACGGATTTCAGATTTGAAATCAGCGCAAGAAACTGACCTAAGAACACTTACTCTTATATAAGAAAGAAAAATGTTGTTTGTCAGTGTTATTAGAGTCTTGGGAGCCGTCTCGTAGAGACGTGTTTTTTGGAAAGCCGGTTGTAATACCGTATTTCGGCATATGGCGTAACATTGAGTAATTGCCATTTTTAGTATAGTACTGGTGTATTTGTTCTGGTTCAGAACTATTTACTCTTCGGGGTTGTCAGCTGTATTTGCTGTTATTATCATTCTTGCAGTGTGTTTGATATTTAAATGAGAATGTTACACTACAGTTTGCCTCGTCGCGCATTATGCTGAGTGCTGGTCAGACTTGACTGCGAAACTGATCGGATTGTTTATATCTACCGTACTATTTACAATAGTAGCACATGTATATTTTTATCTCATTCTTGCAACTTTTGGCCAAGTTATTGTTCAGTGAATAAAGGGATAATTGCTATTTTAGCTCGCCTAGTTCGTAAAGTTCTTAGCGTGTACGAGTCTTACTGTTCCTGTCCTGCAAGAAGTTCATACGTGCAGTGGTCGTGTGTGTATTTGTATTGATTTGACTTACTATTTATCACGCGTTTGACAACTGATTAAACCTAGCACCCTGATTTTCCATTACAATTCTATACAAAATTTCTAGATCAGACTTTGTCACGGACCGTTCCCTCGCTCCTACAAAAATCCCGTGTTTGATAGTCTGAGTAGCGAGATGGATTCATTGAACAATCAACTGGGGAATGCGTCTAATAATAGAACATAGATGGTCAACAGATGGCATTTTAAGACAACGTGTTAATTTTGCAAGTATGACTTGGTACAAATATAAATAACATAAGGAAGGGAAACCCGAGGCCTGTAAACAGTAAATTAATATTAGACAAACATAAAGGTATGTTTTCAGGCACTCGTAAGAAATAAAGAAGTAGAACACTTGGACAACAGAAAAACAGCAGACGTGAGTGGCTTACCCAGGGTTCGAACCCCGTACCTTCCGTCGGACTATCCCCAAGACATGTCTAGACATGACAAGTCGGTCCATGTTGTTTTGGGAGACACGGTTGCTGGTCTGAGAATAACAACCTTGATAAAAACTAAGGCAGAAAATCATATAACACTTCCGCCCAGATGACTCGTTGTAATAAAAAACAATGTAATTATAACAACCTTGGAAGAGATTATTAATAGTAATAATTAGGACAAGTCGGTGATAAAATGATTTCTTCAAAAATACCATGTAAGGGGCAATATTTTATATTATCATGTAGTAATTTCAATATCAGGTTGGGGGAAACCTCTTCCAAAATCAGACGCCCTACTTGTGACTGGTAAATTAATTGTTTATTAAAAAAGAAAAAGCTGATCGATAAATGTTTATTTCCAAGTATCTTATCGAACCATTAGAACACTACCGTGTACATCAGGTTGAAATGCTCTGATGCAGACGATAGACCTGAAGAGTTCAAATGTGATTACTAATTGACAATGAACACGTACGCAGCATATTAGCAATGCCTTAGCAGATGATTACTATGTTATAAACATTTAGGCCACGTACACGTAACCTTGGATCAAGCCCAGCTCCCTTCTCTCGGATGATAATAGATAAGAGGGAATTTTCTTTAGCGCTGTGGATTATATATAATAAGCTAAATTAGGTATGTGGCAGACACTCGTAATTCAGAAGCATGCTAAGTTGGTCGTATATTCTTTCACGATTCACCCCCGTGATAAGACGATGACGCCGTTACGATGGTACCTGTTTCGAGTTAGGGAAGACAAAAGCAGCGAGGACTGGAACTGGTCGTCTAAGCTGAGACCTAGTATAGATGAAGTCTCCCAATACTTCACGTCTCTAAATAGTGTCAGCTATTGGACTACCTCCACCTTTTAAAATATTATTGGACCACCGTCCCTTTGTTCCATAAAGTCAACCCCCAGCGCCATCTACTCTGTCTTATCAAAAGGATTCTTAGAATAACACATTTGCACGACCAACTAAGGAAGACAATAACAATTAAATTCAAACGAAATGTAATGTATTCTACTATGTGTTTCTCTTTGATTCATTCAATCAAAACCTATTAGATATCCAATGGAACATATGCCTTCAACAAACACATGCCACGGTCATCCAGTCATGTGCCATCCGCTCAAGTTCCTTTTTCCATGTCTTCCTCACAATTTTCATTATTTCCCCAGTTATCTTCTTCGTGTGATTTTTTAGCTACCTCCACATTTCTGCTGGTCAAGATAATATGGGCCTAACACCATATTCCCAATATGCCTCAATGGGCGTGTAACGGGTTCCTTTTTTTTTTTTTTTTTTTTACATTTCTGCTAGTTCTTGTTCCATTTTCCCAAGTTGTTTCAAAGTTCGAACATTCCAGGTGCAAAGTCTGATTTGCCTAGTCGGAAAAGGTTAATCGAAAGCCTCTTGCATGTTGTGGAACACGGTGTGCCGTGCTGAAAACAGGAAAACACTTTATTAACATAATACATTTTTACCCTCACCATTTTCTCGACCTTGTTCCCCTGTAGTCGACTACAGTTTTATACTGCTCTAGTCTTTAAATCGCTCCAAGTAGATCTAGGGGGTCTCTCGGGAAACTGGGATAGAACAAACCTACTTCTCCCTCAGACATGTCGTACATGGCGTGTATGGAGGTTGTGTATGGAGCTGGCAACCTCATGAGGAAAACTAACTGCTACATAAACCAGTGATGCTCAAACAAAAGAATGTTTTGGTGGAGGTTCTTCTTCTTCTTCTTCTTCTTCTTCTTCTTCCTCGTTCGCCCTGAAAAGGACGGTGGTTGCGTTGTGTCTGTTTACGCCGTAGCTGTGATATCTGCACCTTTCGGTCGACACATCCGACTTCTGCACGGCATTTTTTAGGAACCGGGTTTGCCTTCCCATTTCGATCCACACTCGCTCAGCCAGACTGCACAGCTTGCAGACTGTTTCCAGGACCACCACGTGGAGGTGGAGTGCGGTCTTGACCAGCTCTGGTTCGCTGGTCCTGACGCAGGCAGTCAGGCTATGAGTCGCTGACTGCGGTCTCTATTGCTGCGTCTTGAGGTGGAGGTTCCAGTACAGGGATTAGCAGCAGTGGTCGCCTCTGTTTCTCCATAAAGAGATCACCCTTAAGCTCCCTAAGAAACATAGACCTACAACAAACGTGTGCTAAATCCTCCTGTCCTGTGCCATCCGCTCAAGATCATGTAGTCTTTATCCATTTCATTTCTCTCGCCAGTTCTCTTCTCCATGTGTTTTATCCTTCTCCCTATAACCCTCTTACCCTGGGAATTCCAGACCAAATACTCCCTCGTAAAGCTATCAACATGTTTCCTCATTGTGTGGCATATCCATAGCCAGTGTTTTCTTCCATTTTGAATGCATTACTTTGAATCCACTTTTAGAACTGTCCTGATGGCACAAATGTAAAAAAGGCTATATTGTCTATATCTTTACTGTGATCGTTGGTTCGTCCCCATCTTCAGCGTTTTCTTCTCTTCTCTTGTTCCACTCGCAGCTGTCTGGTTCTTGTCATCAGTTCCACATTAGTAATCTTGTCATACCATTTAAATCCTTACACTCTACGCAGGCACCCACTTGCAAATGAACGACTGAACAGGTCACGAATTTCAGCAGAACTTTGGAATGTATTTTGATTCTGAAAAACAATCCTATAATCTGGTGCACACGTCGCGCCTACAAAAGTCAAACCTTTCAAAACATAACACGTAAACATGGATGCAGCCGCAGACGCACACGTAGACAGAATTTCTACTAGTTACCTATTACTTATGCTAAAAGTGCGTCCTCAATAATTTGATAGTGACAAGATAGCATGATCAAAATAGAAAGGTGGGTTTTTTGTTGTTGTTGTTGTCTTTATCGTCGCTTTTATCGAGTTCGTGACCTGCCATCCGCATAACGTCACACTGGTTCTCAAGGTCACACGTACACGCAGTGGCGTACTTCGATTGGGGAGGAGGGGATAGCCGGGCTTCAGAATAAGAAATTATATAGTGATAAAAAGAAAAATACAAGGTACAGAAAATCGGAGAAAACATATCCGTCGACTGTGAAAATAAATATAAATACATACTTACAGAAAGGTAGACAGACAGCCGGACGGACGGACGGACAGACAGACAGACAGACAGACAGGCAGGCAGATAGATAAATAGATAGATAGATAGATAGATAGATAGATAGATAGATAGATAGATAGATAGATAGATAGATAGATAGATAGATAGATAGATGGATGGATGGATGGATGGATGGATGGATGGATGGATGGATGGATGGATGGATAGATAGATAGATAGATAGATAGATAGATAGATAGATAGATAGATAGATAGATAGATAGATAGATAGTTGGATGGATGGATGGATGGATGGATGGATGGATGGATGGATGGATGGATGGATGGATGGATGGATGGATGGATGGATGGATGGATAGATAGATAGATAGATAGATAGATAGATAGATAGATAGATAGATAGATAGATAGATAGATAGATAGATAGATAGATAGATAGATAGATAGATAGATAGATAGATAGATAGATAGATAGATAGATAGATAGATAGACCTAATTGAGCGAGCATAATGACGTTATTTTTACAGGGTCGAAATATGCGCAAGTAAATGTGTCTAAAAATTCTTCCCATCCTTTCTCTCATCGGTAACATCAGGTTAACTTAAATACTAACTTCAGGCGACACAACCGGAATACAGGAACAGATCACCATCCAGGAAAGTGATGACGAGCCCTAACTCGGACATATAAGGTTGGATTGTCAACATACGTTGACTTCTTAAAACAACTGACGATCGCGCACAGTGGTTTGTAGCCTGAGCAAATATTAATGTGACAAGCCAAAGAACGTATATTATAAAACGGCATATTTTATCAGCAATTGAACAAACAAATAGTGTGCGACACAAACACACAGACGCACAGACAAGCAAATATACGGGTTACGTTCCCACACCGCAACCGGTTTGAGTTAAACTTATAAGACAAACTTTCCATTTTTATTGATCGGAATTTCCGCATCTTTATGGAAGAGTCGTATCCTCTTATTTAACCAAAATTATCTCTGTCTCTCTCTGTCTCTCACCCCACCCCCATAACAAATAAATGGAATATTCCATTCTTATGGAAAAAAAATTGTCCCTTATTATTGAAGAGAGTTTTTCTTTCTTAAAAAATGAAATTGTCCCCGTCTCATGCAGCATAATTTTCTTGCCTGTTTTATTTAGCGGATTTTTACTTTCCTGTGATATGAAGATTTCCCCTCTTATATAGACAAAAGTGTCCCATTCTGATGGAGCTCAATTTTACCTTATTATGAAAATAATTTTACCTTTAAACGGAACGAAACTTTTAACTATTATGAATCGAAATTTTTGTATATCTCATTAAATGAATTGTTCCCTTCGTATACAGCGAGATGCCTCAATAAAATGGATTGCAATATCCCCTCCTTATGGAATGAAATTTTGACTTTTAATGAAAACACAATTTTTTCTTCTAATTGAAAGGAATTGTATCTATTTACAGAACGGAATCCATCGGCTTTTTTTTTTAAAAGGTTAGAGAAAGACGCCGACGATGGCTTAAGACACTGGTAGATTTGTGATAGGTGAATTAAGACTTAGGTTTGGTCCCTTCTGAAGAGCAATAGAAACAGGTGATAGTTCAGTGAGATATAAGTAGAAATAGATTTCACAAGTGAGATGGAGGAAATATATTAGAGTCGGTCTCTGACCCTCGAGATGATTTCTCTCAGTCACCCTATCATCTACAACAGATTAAGAATTGTCAGACCGGCTAGTATAACATATATTAATATATATATATATATATACATCCCTCACATACACACACGCACATAAGTGACTACAATAGACGCACAGACGTGAAACTATGACAATGAAAATATAGATAATTGGGAACGAACTGACCGACACACTGGAATAAGTTTAAGTGAATTTTAAAACTGGGGCTACTTTGAACAAAATAAAACTCATTTTGATGTTCTAAATTATATCATTTGCATTTTGGACGTTTTTGACAGAAGAGTACCCCATTTTTTTCTTCACTCATATGGGAAGTAACCAGTCAAAAAGAAAAGCCAGGTTAAATATACGTTTATCAGCAGTTATAGACCATTTTATGGTCTGTTCAAAGAAGTCCCATTGCAGGGGCTACTTTGAACACAACATTTTAGCTTATTTTGGACATCACCCAATGACCACAATAAACAACACAGACAATTTAAAATAAAACAAGTAAATCAAATGAGCCAGTCCAAACTTTTATTGAGTGGAAACTGTATAAGGACAAAATCACTATTATTTAAATAAGGAAATAGGCTACAGAGTGAACATGAATAACAAACACGAAACAAAACAGAGAACAGAATATGAAGTAAATTAAGAACATAAAGAAAGAAAATGAAAGAATAAACAAGCTATTGTGGTAAGTTGGGAGTATATAAATAGTTATAGAGGACTTAGTGTACTGACTGAGATCAGCTGTGAAGGTATCTGTATCTAATAAGTGTGGTGTGTTACAGATGACCTTACTTTGCTACCACATTTAGACCTCAATCAGACTTATTCTGGAATATTGTGATGACTACGTTGAATGTCTAGGGTATGATAGTGATGAAGTGTAATTCCTCAACAACCACAGACAGATAAACACTTTAATTAAGATCTACAACATTTTACAACACTAGGACAAGCACATACATATAACACTGTAGAAGACTAGCTTAAGTAAGTCAAGTGTAACTTTTAAATTATGTATTAATTGCTTTCATGAATAGATATCCTGATCCAACTACAAAGTGAATCAGGAATCACAATCAAATGTAAACACAATAGTTATGTACAAAATTATACAAAGGATCTTTGTCCTGGCATATAATAGTATTACAATATGTGTGTAGAGTTGGGATGTAGTATTATGAGGTAATACTGGCTGTTGAAGCTAGGTTGTTGTTTGTCATCACGACTTCATGTGTTTGTTACTGGTGGAAATAATATTGAAGGGATCACAGTTTCTTTTTAAATGTATAACAATAACTGTCCCTCTTGAATTAGTATTACAGTCAATTTTAGGATGGATTATACAAGGGTGAGCTGCTCTGGCTGACACAGTTTTAACTTATATGACGGCGGCAGGTAAACTGTCTCCTCTGCTCGCTTGCTTCTCAGTTATCTTGAGATACACCACTGGTCGATATCTTGGACAAGGAGTCTGCTGCCAGCCTTCTGGATCCAGCAAAACTCAGACCAGGTGCTGCTCAAATACTTCAGTACCACGGTCCCTGAAATAAGAAGGATATACCTCCTTTTTCAGAGCTAATATATATACTCTATTTCCCTATTGATGTACAGGACATTACAAACACAAAGTTCAGCGCTGTAGGCCAACTGCTAGCTTCTCATGTGACAATATACCAGTATTCCTCTCCCTAATGGTTACAACGCCTCTGCAATTCGAGCGTTAATTCCTTCTATACAATAGGATAGGTGTCATATTACTATTTGGCAATCCCATACATGCCTATGCAGTTATACTCCTCTCTGACAAATTTCGATCTGCCTCTGTCCCAGGCTTTTATTTAGAAAAATATGAGCTGGTTCTCAACGCACTTGCTTCTTACAAAGTTTTAGTTTCAAAACTGGCCCTGAACAGACGCTTCTAATTGACTATATCAAAGGGTCTAGCCAATGAGGCCATGTTTACAAAGGTTTTTGAAAAAATTTACCCTTCCTACGTTTCCATTAACAACCCAAAATAGTATTTGCAGTCCGACTAATCAGGTCGCGCCTTACATCTGACTACCGCCAATCAAATCGTATCTAACTTACTGGCCCCATTTCCCCTGAAGCAGTGTGTTTTCAAAAACGCCGTTATGAGCAAATATGATCTGGTGCTGTCAGACACCCCCCTATAGTATTTTGGCTTTAAATTGTTAATTACTAGACTATTTGCGTAATACATAACATATTCTTTGTCAGCAAGTTCTAAGGCACCCAAATATATAAGTTTAATGGGGCTAAGTGGCTCCGTTCAAAATATGTATTTTTCTAGGATAGTCGTGTATTTGTTTTTACCACCCGTTCACTTCTTCACTATGGGGATGTCTTCTGTACTATCAGACTAATGTCAGGAGCTTAGACATAAATCAGTAGAATGTCAGGTTTCCTGATAAGAGCTAAGATGGAGTCAGGCCCTTGTGTTAACTCTTTAGTTTTTTAACACTGTTTATTTGAAAAATCTCGCCTGCATGCCTTTCGCGTGTGATCGCGAGACGACGTAGCACTAATTGCTTCGCTCCGTCTATCCGTTTCGTCTCTGCTTTATTCCGTCCGTCTTTTTAGGCTAACATTTTATGCATAATGACATTAATGTAGTATTATATCTGGGTCATTATGCATGTTTGCGTATCTAGGTCGTCTAAGAAATACAGTACCAGTTTTATTTTTAGAAACGCGTGTATGATGCTGTAGGCTTACTATCAAACTTGGAAGCGTTTCAGTTATGTAGACAAAATAGAAAAAGGGGGATCTCGGGTTCAGTCGTTAAGGCGTTCCACAACACAGGCGTACGCCATTGTGACAGCACTGGTCTTTTACCATTCTTCTTTCCTTTTATTGAATTACTTCGTTAGGCTTTACATTTATTTTCTAATTTATATATGTGGATTAGAATTTTTCACGACAAATTCTCCCCACTTAAAACAGACATCATATGTCAGTCCATAATTCTATATACACATAGATAAATGTAAGTCAACTTGACTTTACTCTGCATTTGTGCTATCATGGATTTATGCAGTTGGGTCCATTCAAAGTAGGCACGACTCCTGAAATCTGCCTCAGACCTCTACAACCAATAATCTATGTCGGTTATGTTATTGAACAGCTGCAAGTGTTACTGCTTGTCTTAATGCTGCTTAGCAACCCGTATTCACCATTTCTCTTCTCCGAGTCTGCTCAATGACATGTCCAGAGAACATTAGATGTTCCTCAAATTGTACGTTATGAGGAGATAACCTATACATGGTGATAGCAGAGTTTTCGTAGGGGATCCAATAATTTCATTATCAGCCTGTATAAAACATTCGAAATATCCTCAATCAAAGAGGCAACTCAGGGATTCATTATGTTCCTCCGAAATGTTCACATCCAACAATTTGGTCTGATCTCAGGCTTTACTGGAATCTGATAGTAGCCTTTGCTCAGATCCACCCTTGAGAAATATTTAGCTTTATTCAGCCTGGCAAACAGCTGATTTGTATCAGGAAAAGGATCCACCTGACCTTCTGTGATATCATTCAGTCTCCTGTAATCTATACACAGCCAAATCTCTGTCTTTTACTTTCTTGTTATAATAGGCAGCATGTTTTTTCCTGGCTTGTCTCAAATTTTCATTGGCAAGTTTCCAGCCAGTTTTTAAACGAGGGGTCAGCTCATTCACATATTGGTATGATGAAGTAATATTCTCCTCTGCCTTTTCATCAGTCCACGTCCTCAACAAGGTTACATATGGACTTTATATGTTCCCGACTTATTTTTCAAAGTACCGGTCTGGCCTTTTCCACTAGAAGCCTTATAGTGAGGACTTTTCTTCCTAGAATCATCACTCACAAATCGTCCACTACCAATTTGTTTCTTGGGGCTTTCTCCCCACTTAAAATTCCTTGTGAGAGATCTCCTCTCTACCTTTTCTTCCTCCAGTTAACATAAGTCTGACCGAGGGATTGTCAGCTCATTCTGGGGTAAGACATCTCTTTGTACTCGCTGCATAGTGGCCATTGTAAAACATCCAAGTGAAGACTCTCTGTGGAAGGGTGGTTCCCATTCCACGCTGTCCTCTTTATTAAACTTATTTTTGTTTCCATTGTCAGGCCTAAGTTTGCCCCGTGGCGTGTCTAGATCCTGATCAATGTTCCCACTTGTGGGTGTTCCCTCATGTAATATGCCACATCTTTCTACAAAATTTTCAATGTCAAACATTGCCTTGGGCCAATAATAATTTTGAGCCACCTTTTGGATGATGGTACCTATTTTCTCATGGTCCACATCTTGTCTCACATGTAAGCTACTTATTAAGTCTGCCCTATACTTTTTAGGAAGTACCAGCTGTTCCTGACCATTGGATCTAGTTCCAGTCTTCCTGTACATCAACTTGTTTTTCATATAAAAATCTCCCTTGCCTGGAGATGACATGTTGACAATTTCTTAAAACAAGGCTTGAGGGTCTTATCCCCAGCCTGTGCCTTCCTCATCTCTTCTGGAGTGGTATTTATCAGTATATCCTCCTCCTTTTTAGAGGTCGATCTGACCTGAAGGGTGGCCATTACTATAGGATTCCTTCTACAACGGTCAGTATCATGATTGTTCATCCGACAATTCTTACACCATCTCTTTCCTTGGTTGAAAGATTTTCTTTCATCAAATTTCCTTTCATCGAATTGTGGGGTTTTATTCTTATTATCATACCGTGGCCTATCAAACTGGTGCTTACCTTTGTTCTGATCTCTATGATCAAACTTATTAAAATTTTGTGGTGCCTTAAAATCGTCTATCTGTTTCCTTTTATTACCTGTTACCTCTGCTTGAGCTGCCTGGTATCTTTCAGCGACATTTAGTAACTCACCCAGCCTCTCTGCACCTTGTTCCATGAGAAACTTTCTCAGGTCTGGAGCCATGGACTCTTTTAGCTGCTCTATAAGGATCATTTCCATAAGATCTTGGGTTTTACCCAGAGCAGTCCATTTCTCCAAGTATGTCTCTAACCGTGCAGAGAACTGGTGATATGTCTCACCTGACAGTAGTTTAGCATTCCTGAACCTTTTCCTATAAAATTCTCCGTTCTTTTCATACCTTAACAAAAGAGCCTGCTTTAGCATGTCATAATTGTCCTGATCATATCTGCTCAACTTAGCAAATACGTCATAAGCTGTACCACGAAGGCCTTGTGATAACTTTAGGCTCCACCTTTCTCTCTCTAACCCATATGTTGTAGCTAACAATTCATATCTATTTAAGCAGCTTTCTATGTCATCCTCTTTTTCCACAAAATGGTCTAAATGAAAACCCATAGCTGAGGTTGAGGCTCCCTGCCTGGCAGTAGCATCGGAGGTAAAGGGACTGGCACCATTTTCAGGAGCATGGCTTTGAAACTCAAACTCCCTTAGTCGTAGCTCATGTTCCCTTTGTAATCTTTTCTCCTCCTTTTCTGCTTCCCTGTTTGCAGCCTGTTTCCTTTCCTCCGCTTCTCTTTCTGCAGCTAATCTCTTTTCTTCAGCCTCAAGTTTCTTGGCCTCAGCCTCAAGTTTCTTGGCTTCACCCTGTTTCCTTTCTTCTCTTTCTGCAGCTAATCTCTTTTCCTCAGCTTCTAATTTCGTGGCCTCAGCCTCAAGCTGTAACGTCTTAGTCTCAGCCTCCAATGCCTTAGCCTCTTTGTCAGCCTCAATCTGCAGCCTCTTAACTTCTTTATCAGCCTCAATTTGTAACTGTAACTTTCTTTCTTCTGCTAACTTCCTATCTTCCTTTTCAATATACTTGTCACATTCTGTAGTTACATATTGGATCAAAATCTGACCCTCCATGTTCATTTCTCTGGCCGTTTGCACAGCCGCAGATCGAAATTTTGCCAAGTCAGCCATTTTCTCAGAGGCAAATTTTAAACAATGTTTACTAAACAATTTTATCTATAACTACTTAAATTAAAGACAACCACAAGCACTGAGAGCTCAACCTTATTTATTTTCCACTCAGGAATACCTTTTTAATTTCATAATTCCCTAAAATGAGCTACCCAATATAATTGAAAAGTTCAATCCCGGGAGCGAGACCCCATTATATGTGGTAAGTTGGGAGTATATAAATAGTTATAGAGGACTTAGTGTACTGACTGAGATCAGCTGTGAAGGTATCTGTATCTAATAAGTGTGGTGTGTTACAGATGACCTTACTTTGCTACCACATTTGGACCTCAATCAGACTTATTCTGGAATATTGTGATGACTACGTTGAATGTCTAGGGTATGATAGTGATGAAGTGTAATTCCTCAACAACCACAGACAGATAAACACTTTAATTAAGATCTACAACACTTTACAACACTAGGACAAGCACATACATATAACACTGTAGAAGACTAGCTTAAGTAAGTCAAGTGTAACTTTTAAATTATGTATTAATTGCTTTCATGAATAGATATCCTGATCCAACTACAAAGTGAATCAGGAATCACAATCAAATGTAAACACAATAGTTATGTACAAAATTATACAAAGGATCTTTGTCATGGCATATAATAGTATTACAATATGTGTGTAGAGTTGGGATGTAGTATTATGAGGTAATACTGGCTGTTGAAGCTAGGTTGTTGTTTGTCATCACGACTTCATGTGTTTGTTACTGGTGGAAATAATATTGAAGGGATCACAGTTTCTTTTTAAATGTATAACAATAACTGTCCCTCTTGAATTAGTATTACAGTCAATTTTAGGATGGATTATACAAGGGTGAGCTGCTCTGGCTGACACAGTCTTAACTTACATGACGGCGGCAGGAAAACTGTTCCTCTGCTCGCTTGCTTCTCAGTTATCTTGAGATACACCACTGGTCGATATCTTGGACAAGGAGTCTGCTGCCAGCCTTCTGGATCCAGCAAAACTCAGACCAGGTGCTGCTCAAATACTTCAGTACCACGGTCCCTGAAATAAGAAGGATATACCTCCTTTTTCAGAACTAATATATATATACTCTATTTCCCTATTGATGTACAGAACATTACAAACACAAAGTTCAGCGCCGTAGGCCAACTGCTAGCTTCTCATGTGACAATATACCAGTATTCCTCTCCCTAATGGTTACAACGCCTCTGCAATTCCAGCGTTAATTCCTTCTATACAATAGGATAGGTGTCATATTACTATTTGGCAATCCCATACATGCCTATGCAGTTATACTCCTCTCTGACAAGCTTTTACATGGTGGAGCAATATCTAGGCTTGGCCTTCTGTTTGCTACTGAACCACACACATACAGACACAATTTATCATTTCATATTCAATTTTCATATAATACATATTCAAAATGTCTAGCTTACCACAATTCAAGGAAATATACACAAGTAACGTTGACTGGCAATGAATTCTGGCACAATTTCGATCTGCCTCTGTCCCAGGCTTTTATTTAGAAAAATATGAGCTGGTTCTCAACGCACTTGCTTCTTACAAAGTTTTAGTTTCAAAACTGGCCCTGAACAGACGCTTCTAACTGACTATATCAAAAGGTCTAGCCAATGAGACCATGTTTACAAAGTTTTTTGAAAAAATTTACCCTTCCTACGTTTCCATTAACAACCCAAAATAGTATTTGCAGTCCGACTAATCAGGTCGCACCTTACATCTGACTACCGCCAATCAAATCGTATCTAACTTACTGGCCCCATTTCCCCTTAAGTAGTGTGTTTTCAAAAACGCCGTTATGAGCAAATATGATCTGGTGCTGTCAGACAACCCCCTATAGTATTTTGGCTTTAAATTGTTAATTACTAGACTATTTGCGTAATACATAACATATTCTTTGTCAGCAAGTCCTAAGGCACCCAAATATATAAGTTTAATGGGGCTAAGTGGCTCCGTTCAAAATATGTATTTTTCTAGGATAGTCGTGTATTTGTTTTTACCACCCGTTCACTTCTTCACTATGGGGGTGTCTTCTGTACTATCAGACTAATGTCAGGAGCTTAGACATAAATCAGTAGAATGTCAGGTTTCCTGATAAGAGCTAAGATGGAGTCAGGACCTTTTGTTAACTCTTTAGTTTTTTAACACTGTTTATTTGAAAAATCTCGCCTGCATGCCTTTCGCGTGTGATCGCGAGACGACGTAGCACTAATTGCTCCGTCTATCCGTTTCGTCTCTGCTTTATTCCGTCCGTCTTTCTAGGCTAACATTTTATGCATAATGACATTAATGTAGTATTATATCTGGGTCATTATGCATGTTTGCGTGTCTAGGTCGTCTAAGAAATACAGTACCAGTTTTATTTTTAGAAACGCGTGTATGATGCTGTAGGCTTACTATCAAACTTGGAAGCGTTTCAGTTATGTAGACAAAATAGAAAAAGGGGGATCTCGGGTTCAGTCGTTAAGGCGTTCCACAACACAGGCGTACGCCATTGTGACAGCACTGGTCTTTTACCATTCTTCTTTCCTTTTATTGAATTACTTCGTTATGCTTTACATTTATTTTCTAATTTATATATGGGGATTAGAATTTTTCACGACAGCTATGAACAGAAGTCACATGTGTATGTGTCTGAACCTAGCTGCAGCTCTGCACAGGCTTCATGGCACCACATTTTACACTTTGAACACTGAATCCAGTCTTTGACTGGAGGGTCTTTATATGGCTCGTTACACACTAAGCAATCCAAGGTGGTGGACTGGCTTGTGCACTGACCTAATGACACCTTTTTTGCTCTGGTCTTACCCTTCTTTGAAGGTGCTTTAGAAGGTCCAGACTCAGACACAGAACTTGCTGCTGACGAATTTGCCGCAGATAAGTCTTCAGGAGAAATGCTTTTTCCAGGCGTCACATTAACTTTCACTCTTTTTTTTACACGCAGGCTCATCTGATCCTCGCATTGTCTTTAATAGCTCTATGACAGCTTCAGAGACCAGAGAAGCGTTAGAGTCATTGTTGTTGCTGGTATTTGTCTGTGTGCCAGGAATTTTGTCAAGAACAACCTGGGGAGCAAACGGAACGAGTCCTGTTGCTGCGAACCCTGATATGATGTTTCTTCTGACCTCCTGGCAGGAGGGATAAATCCTCTTATAAAGCTGCAGAAGCAAACCAGGAAAAGCATCTTTTGACACTGTTTTAGACTGGTTTGAGGTCTTCCAGATTTCTAGCAGCTTTCTCCATTCAATCTTCATAGGTCGAAAAAATGCAACATCGAGAAGCTGAAGGAGATGAGTTGAATTGCTCGGCAGGCGTCTGAATGCAATGTTATTGTCCTTCACCAGCTGTAGAACTCGGGGGTTAAAGTGACTGGATAGATTGTCCCCAATAAGAATCTTCCTTCCAAGTGACGTGTGTGACGAAGGAACAAGGATTCAAACCAGTCTTCAAAACAGTGACTATCGAACCAGCCACTCTTGCTTCTGTTGTACCTGGTGTTGGGAAGGCCACCTTCCATCCAAGTATTCCATATGTGTTCAGATTTGTATACGACATAACAGGGCAACATTACACCACTTGCCGAGCCACAAAACATGATGGATGTGGATGACTTGGTTGTGTTCATAAGACGGTCGGGATGTTTGACTCCTCTCTTAAATATGCATTTTTTGGACCCAGGGTCATCTGATAAGTTGGTCTCGTCATAGTTGAAGATGTGAGTAGCATCTGAACCACCAAGAGACTCTTTAAAGTTGTGAAAAAACTCTTTAAATTCTTCACCAGTTTTTGCAGCCCTCGCAACATTTATATTCTGACACAAACGAGTTGTGAGATGTTCCTTGTTTCTTTTGAGGAAAGCCCAAACCCAATCTGTTGAGAGTACATTGTCCTTAAAGCAATCCACATTTCTCCCTTGCAAGTTTAAGTAGCTCTTAACCAGCAGCCTGAGTTCGAGATGGTCTAGTGGAAAGCCCCACTCTGCCACTGTCTGTTGATGACTGCAGAATGACAATTCTTCATCAGGTGAGAAGACAGTTTGACGACCAGCACGTTTTGGGTGTTTGTTTCTGAGTTTGTTACTCAAAGTTCCAATGGATATTTTAAATTCATCTCTTGCCTGTCTTAGTGTCATACCACTTTTAATTGCTTCAAGTGCATCTTGCAGCTGCTGCTGCGTATAAACAGCATACTTCCGTGATGATTCACTTCGTACATACTGGTGAACCATGATGATGATCTGCAATATGCAAAAGATAAATGAGGATTATTAAAAAATCATGGCACTGTTATACAGTAGTTATGTGTTTCTTCTTCAAGAATAACATTCCAATGTAAATCTGTCTTGGCACAGTTACATTTCCCTATTTACATTTTTTATTAGGCCTACTCTAACATCCCAAAACCTCTAATAGAATCTGCACAACATTATATGTGCGTGTAGAAACCAGGAAAATTTTTTAAAATGTATTAAGACATTTTCTACGGTATTTTAATGAATGTAAAACTAAGTTTAGGGGTGTAGCAATGAACAGGGGCTACTTTGAACATGTTCAAAGTAACCCCAAATTTAAAGAAAACCGTACCACCTAACAATACAGTTCTCAAAACACATTTTAACAATTTTATTGTAAATAAAACATAAGTGCAGTGTGTTAGTAAATTTATTAACCTTTTCAAGACTTTTAGACATCACATATCATATATTTACCTTGATCGAAGATAAAGTTTGCAAGGAGTTGAAATCACGAATTAACAAGCCTCAACGTTTGAAACACAGTAATACCGCACCAAATGATCGTCACGATGAAAATACTGACATTTTTAAAATGCTTAAAGATTTTTTTTAAAGTATCTGACAAAAAAGATACAAATAAAATAAGAAATAGTTATATGGTAGCGAAAGGATTTTTTGATTTTGTTTTGTTCAAAGTAACCCCCTCTGTTCAAAGTAGCCCCAGTTTACGGTATCAGAAGAAAATTCCATCACAACACATAAAGAATTACGTTAAGCATATACAAATAGTCATAAAGTCAATGAATTGCTACAAGAATGATAGACCCATTGGTATGATCTTTTCCCTCGATGTATAGCCCACAGTCCGGTTAGGAAAAAAGTGATAGCCCCAAAGAGTCACGGATACATATGCTATAGTCTAAGATTTCACTTTAAAAAAGTAGGAACAGACTTTGATACTCTAATCTATCCTAAGGAAAATATTGTTAGCAACACAAAAACTTGCATAAAGGAATTTAAGACCGCAAAATGGGGCCCAAAAATACAACAATAAAGGAATCACTCAGTCCTGCATTCAATCTATTCAGTCAGCCGTGATCACTAGCTTGCATTCGTACTTACAGCTTTGGTAGCAACTTCTGGAAAAACAATTTTTAGGACATGCACATACAAAATCCCCAGTGGTAGTCTTGGCCAAGGGAACCCCAGCTCCACAAAGATAGGTTGAATTCACTACTTCAGGGAACGTTTCCTTGGTTATTCTTATTTTTGGATATCTGTTTCTGTCACATTAAAATTGTCCAGGCACGAACGTTAACAGCGAGCAAAGTGTCAATAGCTTAGATTTCTAGTAACTAGGAATGTCAGGTCGGTGTCTTCTCTCAGTATAGAACTTTATTTGGTCACACTACAACTGGTCAGAACTCCGTCGGAATGTTACTGATAGTAATATTTTACTTGCCACAGGGCTGAAATGTACTTGAGGTTTTTCTCAGGAAGACTTAAATCTGGCTCGATGGGCCCGTTACTTCATTTAATCTTAAAGTTCATGTAATGGGTACTCTGTTGTTCTGGATGCCAGCGCAATGCCAGACAGATTTTACTTTATACACCCAAGTCTTTAAGAAAAAAATGTTTTTGTTCTTCACAGATGTGTCTCAGTACTAAAACCGTTGGTAAAGTTGGGCTACCCCAGTTTCACTGAATAAAGAAAAAACAACATATAAAATACTTATACATACTATTTACTTCGGTTATAACTTACAATATAAACTGCAAGCGGAGAGATTGACTTATCGTTTAAACATCCCGTGAAATAAGTTATATTCATAAAATCAATCATCATGAATTAGAAATACATACGTATTTCGTCAATACTCAATGATGAATCAGTGCAGTTATAAGTTAGTTTAAAATATTCTCGACTAATTACTAGCAATTTAATTACATTTATTTATAGCTGCATGAGTTTAAGCTAGAAATTATTATTTATTTTGCAATCCACTGAAACAATCAACTAGAGAATATAACAGACTTATAAATTTAATTTCTTCTGCACATAAATCTAACTAGTGAAATGAAATAAGCGATTATCACTAAATCACCATATATAATATTTACCTCCAAACAGAACTACGGGTATCACAACGAAACTAAGAGTTTCACTTATAAATATAACTATCTAGAACGAAACGATCACGTCTACTGCAACTAGGAGTATGAATGAATAGTCTAAGCTGCTGGAGTAGATATATGAAACGGACAAAGGATGCCACGCAATGTCTCCAAAACCTCGTCTCCCCCTCTCCTCTTAACCCTTCACATCACATTAGATGCTGGCCATAACTGTCAAAACGCGTCTTCACACCTACTACGACATGTCTCATTTCTGAGCGATGCAGATTGTCGCTTTCCACACCTCACGCCGAGAAACTAGCCGAAGAAAAGACTCGTGTCAGATGAAAATGTAGACAAATGTCTGCTCTCTATGTCTGACGGGACGAATTCTCACACTATTTCGTTCACATCCAGGGACTGACATATTATGCAATAAAATGCGTTTCTAGTATGAGAAAAGAAACGGCAACAGTCAGAATGGGAAAGTAATATTTTGTCGCAAACGAACGAATGCGAAAAACAGGAAAAGGATAAAAGAGCGATAATAAAGTAGAGGACACGGGTAGAAAAAGAAAAGAATATAGAAAATGTATTGATCATAAATCTCTATGCGACAGACACACATTAAGGAAATCTGTTTGACGATGGCTTAAGACACACATTAAAGAAATCTGTTTGACGATGGTTTAGACACACATTACAGAAATCTGTGTGACGATGGCTTAAGACACACATTAAGGAAATCTGTTTGACGAGACACACATTAAGGAAATCTGTTTGACGATGGCTTAAGACACACATTAAGGAAATCTGTTTGACGATGGTTTAAGACACACATTAAGGAAATCTGTTTGACGATGGTTTAAGACACACATTAAGAAAATCTGTTTGACGATGGCTTAAGACAACATTAAGGAAATCTGTTTGACGATGGCTTAAGACATACATTAAGGAAATATGTTAACAACATTACCAGGTAGTTCTTGGTGTGCAATCCCGAGGGTAAGCAGAGATAGAACGAAAAATAAACATTTCACCATATTACCTGTTGCGCAAGATGGATGAACTAGAGACTGTCTAATCCCAACAGTTGTGCATCCCGAATCAAAGAGTACTGAGACGGGATTACAATTCACAAATCCCTTGTATAGTGTTAAAGATCCTGATCCGTCATGTGCAGACATGGCTGAAATCGTAGGAAGAGTAGGGAGAGGATGACCACAACTCAAGGTAGTCACTGCTGTAGGCTGGAATAAAGTTGTGCTCTCAGGGCACTGACATGCGCTATTGAAATATGTTAACAACATTACCAGGTAGTTCGTGGTGTGCAGTCCCGAGGGTAAGCAGAGATAGAACGAAAAACACATAGAGAAGAGAACTGGAGACATAAATCAAATGACGAGGAAAACTTGGAAAGACTTTGAGCTGATGGCACGCGACAGGAGGACTTGGCATATGTTTGTTGAAGGCCTATGCTCTTTCGGGAACTGAACGGAAGGTCCTGGGTTCTATTCCCCGGTAAGCCACTCAATTCTGTTGTTTTTCTGTTGTCTAGTTTTCTACTTTTTTATTATTCACGAGTGTCTGAAAACATACCTATATGTGTGTGTAATATTTATTTGCTGTTTACATGCCTCGGGTTTCCCTTCTTTATGTGTTTAAAACGTTTGGAGAGTTGAAGACTAAGATTAAGAATACAGGTGAAGTTAGAGGAATATATAATAATGTTACCGTATCTGTATTCAGGGTAGTCACCGCTGTAGGCTGGAATAAAGTTGTACACTCAGGGCACTGAGATGCTCGATTGAAATCGAAAGCAGAACAAACCGTAGCATTGGAGTCACTATTATTATTGTTACCCTGATTAACAATAACCTGAGACTCCTGCTGAGCACAGTTAGCATGGCGATGCGATCTATCATTTTGAGATCTACCACCATATCGAGATCGATCTTAACTATTATCTCTATTGGGACCATTGTTATTTCCTTTATTGGGACCATTATTATTGTCTCTATTGGGACCAATGCTCTGATCTGAACCCCAGTTAGCATTGTTGCGATTACCATTTCCTCTTGTGTCAAAATATCTATTAGATGAATTTTGTTGGTTTCGAGAAAAATTACTGTAAGGTTGATAATCCCTAGTGTAGCTATCCCTTCCATAATTTCCAGAATTGTTGGAACCAAAATGTTGAGGTCCATTAAATTGTCTCCAGTTTCTTGGAGAAGGAGAATTACTACGTGATGGATTCCCTTGGTACTGTCTAAAATCCCGATAATCTCCCTAACCAAAATTGCGATCAACACTTTGTGATCTACGGCAAAAATTAGAACCGTATGGTAATGCCGACGCCACGGGTAAACCTTCTCTGACTTGAGAGTGGCTCACAATCACATTTGGGTGTGCCGTTACGTATTGGCGACAATATTGTTCCATATCGTTCAAGTTTGTAGGATTTCGCTCATGTAGAAAGGAAAGAAAAGAAGGGTTAACTGACAACATGACTTTGTCACGAAGCAATAAGTCCATGAGGGCTTCATATGTGTGCTCAATCTTTGAGAGCTCAACCCAACGTGAGAACGTAAGACGAATATTTGCTATAAATTCAGAAAAATCGTTTCCAGTCTCCGGCAATAGGGATTTAAAGCAGAGACGATAGCCGTCTTCATCAAGTTGGTATTTTTTTAATAACACAGCTCTGACAGTATCGTAGTTATTCTTATCAGGACCTTCCAACATACTTACAGCTGTCATAGCTTCACCTGAAAGTAGTTTCATAAGTCGCGTACAGTGTTGCGACTTATATATTTTTGGAAACTCACATGTGAGTTCAAATCTATTCAGATAGAATAAGACGTCATCGGAGATAGGTCTAAAAGGAGGCAATCTGATCTTGTAGAAATTAGAATTGGTCATATGTGAAGTTGTTTGAGTGTCCGTAGCATTGTGTGCATTATTTTCATTCGTTACCTTTATTTTTTCAAGTTCCGTAGAGAACAACTTTTGCTCGTGAAGTCTACGGTTTTCGTTCTCAGTAGCTTCCTTTTGAAGTTTATATTTTTCAGCTTCCATTTGAAGTTTTTTATCTTCAGCTTTCATTTGAAGTCTATATTTTTCAGCTTCCTGTACTTTTGCATACTCAACAAGTGAAAATTGTTTCAACTCTTCAGTCTCCATACCAAGCGCCTTCCCTTGCTTGATGAAATAGTCCAAACTAGACATTATGCCTAATATTATAAGTAGTTAACTTATCTAAGAAGTTAATCTTATCCCTAATTAGTGGGTGGCAAGTCCTTGTTAACAGAACATGTTGTCGCATAGAGATTTATGATCAATACATTTTCTATATTCTATATTCTTTTCTACCCGTGTCCTCTACTTTATTATCACTCTGTAAAAGTCTTTCTTTCACACGCGGTAAAAGTGTCAGTCTGTATGCTCTGTAAGGAAGAGTGGTGTGTTGTTGAGATCAGGCATGCTCCAGTCTACCCAGCTGTAAATGGGTAACTCACCCTAGTCCTGAGTTAGGGAAGGCAAAGGTTCCAGGGGAAGCAGGCCCTAAACTTGGTCACTTCAACCGACGCAGGATGGTGTATGTATGAAGTAGAAGTGTAGAGTGTGATTACCGCGAATGGTGTACTGTTCGTGTGCTGACCAATATAACCACTCATACACTTGTGTCTTCAAGGCACCAATGCAGACTGCTGGAATCTTTGTTTACTCAATTTATTCAGACGTACACACTGGGACATACGAGTACATCATGGTATGTTGACATATCAATTTGTAGGTATACATAGCAGATCTGAAGTCATGACACATTCAGAAGTAATGGGCAGTACATCAAAAGTTCAATGTCATGATACATTATGGCCGCATCCCCTATCTGACTAAACGCGCCAGTGAAGGCAGATCGGTAAATAACTAAAGTTACTTGACGTCCATAGTTTGTAGTATATATTATGAAACCACGAAAGGGGGGTTTCTAGCAAGATTGAGATCTCCCTGTCACTGTCCGATAATAGGATAAATAATCTGTTCTCTTGGCAGTGATCAAAACATATGATGACCGAAATCTAACATGGCCGCCTCCCTGAGTTGTCGTTCACTCATTCATAGGAAGGTGAATATAAGCCAGAGTTAATTTATAATGGGTATATAAATGATTTCATAAATGTTTCCATACAGCTCTACGGTGATCAGGTTAATTCACGTAGCCATAACCGCTGTAGGAAAGTCTGTCATCTTCGTCGATACAAAACACGACCCTAGCGATACGAAGCACAATGTTCCATCTAGGTCGAATCGACATGAGATCATCAAAATAGGGTCTGGTAATACATGGAGTCCGAATTATACATTGTACCGTACCTTAGGAGAGTCTCTAACATAAACTCTAGTAGAGATACCATCTCCTTTAGAAGAAAATCACTACATAAATCATATTTCCTTAAGAATCTACCAGCCCTTTGAAAAGTGCGTACCTGCCATTATCACGGTACATCGGAACTCATCACGACTTGTCAAGACAACTCATACTTCCGCTAGACCGGAATAACAAGAATCTAGTCCCGCCTACCCATCCAAAATATACAATATAGGACTGATTCTACTTGTACTAATAATATGTAATACATATGAATTCAGGCCATAAACATAATAAGCAAATTAATCTATTTTCTGGCCCTAAAAATAAGTACAAATATAAGAGCAATATCCGTGCGCCGGATCAATATCAAGAACGATTACTCCTATAATCAAAAGTGTGAATCAAACATGGATTATCTCGCTTTTACCATAGACAGCATTTTCATACACAAATGAATGAATGTCTATATTTTTTTCATATTAACTAGCCATATCGATTTTTGTAAAATGTGCGTCAAAATATGCACGCAACAGATTACCACACCCCTCGGGAAAAAAAAAGGTACATTTTTTTTTTGAAACACATCTAGGAGCAACATACAATAGGCTCACAATGCACCAATAACAATGCGCAGATGATAAGCATAAGTTTTATGACCTTAGAGAAGGTACTTCTCTAAGAATTAATATTTCCAGAGAGGTGTCACCAACGCATACTACAATATTAGCAATGACACAATTTCCACATTAGTTTATACATAAATTTCATCTAAGATATCTTAACATCATGATCTTCAAAGACAAAAAACATTGAAAGATCAGCAGTGAATAAATATCAATGAACCGCTAAGTAGTGTTACAATCAATATATGATATATTACATATGTGTACACATTTCAACATAGAAACAACTGTATCAAAGTTGTATAACAGTTATGAATCATGTGGGCATCTAGACAAAATATCTGCCATCACATTTTCTGACCCACGGATAGCTCGCACCGAAAAATGAAATGGCTGTAGAGCAATCGCGTATCGCGTTGATCTCGCGCTCTTCAGATTTTTACTCTGAATAGCCGTAAGAGCTTTCTGGTCAGTTTCCACAATGAAATGCGCGTCCAGAAGAAATCTTTGCAGTTTAAGGATTGACCAAACCATAGCCAATAATTCACGGTCTAGGACCGAGTAATTCTTCTCTGCGGCATTTAATTTCCGAGAAATATACATCACATGATGCAGAGTTCCAGAGTACTCTTGCATTAGTGCCGCTCCAATCCCGGTGGATGAAGCGTCACTACGAAGAATAAATGTCTTATCCTTAGAAGGCAATACTAGGATAGGTGAAGTAGAAAACATAGTTTTAACCTTATCCAAAGAGGATTGACATTCTTGAGTCCAATGGACTACATTAGGAGACCCTTTATTTAGCAAGGAAGAAAGAGGTGACATAATGGAGGACAGATTCGGGATGAATCGTCCATAAAATTGTATTAGACCTAAGAGACTTCGTACTTGCTTTTTAGTCTTAGGAATAGAAATGTTAAGTATCTTACTTGTATTATGGTCTTCTGTTTTTAGGAACCCATGACCTACACGGTGTCCTAAGAAAGATATTTCGCTAAAACCAATACATGCTTTCGATGGTTTCGCTGTCAGGTTATGCTCGCGTAAGATAGACAATAGTTCATTTATACCATTATAGTGATCGTTCCAAGTATCACTGAAAAGACAGATGTCATCAAGATACGCAATGACATCTGAGCGATGAGATAGGATTCGACGCATTGTTACGGTATATGATATTAACGCCGTCTGCTAAAGGTTACCAGACGTGCAATTGTAAAAGGTTAAGGCATTTAATATATTGCGATAGAGGTTTCAATTTTGAACGCTTTAGACACGATCGATTATGACGTGTATAGAGTTGTTTAGGACACAGTCGGTAACTAAGAAACGCTACCCTTTTCACATTGACCGTCAAGCTGTTAAGACGCGTATGACTCTCCTTCCAATGTTGGGCATGGTATTGCCATACAGATATATTTTATGCAAGTACGGACATGGGTCAGTCCATTGCTAT